>WSXT02047940.1:0-13077 GCA_011762715.2 Neuroterus valhalla | reverse complement strand
AGGATCCAGAGTATTGAGTTTGACGCAGAGCGCAGTAGAATACGCCTTCATATAGAACCGAGGCTAGCCCCCTTTCTATATCCACGTATCTACATGGACGCGTGAACGCAATACTCTGTCGCTTTTCATCTGCGCGTCTCAGTGGGAAAAAAGGATCCAGAGTATTGCGTTTGACGCAGAGCGCAGCAGAAAACGCGTTTATAAAGAACCGAGGCTAGCCCCCTTTCTATATCCACGTATCTACATGGACACGCAAACGCAATACTCTGTCACTTTTCATCTCTGCGTTTCAGTGTGGAAGATTGATCCAGAGTATTGCGTTTGACCCAGAGCGCAGCCGAAAAAGCGTGAATATAGAAACGCGTTAAAAATATAGAACGCTTCGCGCTCGATTATGTGTTTGCCTCGTACTACGCGCTCGGCTACTTACATGCCTGATTCAGTTCACAGTGTATTGCATGCATAGAGCTGAAAAAATTGCACAACTGCTGAAAACTTCTCTTTCTACGAAGAATATTGAATTTTTTGTTATTTTTCATGACCTTTTTTTTTAAATGAGTGTCACTCAAGGCTCTTCTGGCCCCAAGAAACACATTCCTATTACAATACTCACCATCGATATTTACATCTCGCATGGTTTGGCTAGCAAATTGAATTCACTGTTGTTTAAAAAGCGATGTCACGATTGAAACAGAAAATATACGTCTTGTTGGAAAATGATTCAAATAAAACTCGAAGACATTTCCAAGATAAACAATTTTCCTGTTCAATATTTCTTCTCGTCTCTTATTTTTTGGCTGTAAAATTGTATTTTTTTATTTTGATAATTGCGCCATCGTGACCAAAACGACAACTATCCGTTTGATCGAAAAATCATGAACAATAAATTTGTAGATTTTTTTAAGATGAACCATTTTGGTCTTCTTCAATTTTTCGTATCTTACATAGTTATGCCGAAAAATGAAATTTTTTATTTTCGGTAACAGTCTCCAAACGTAGAGGTCTCATTAAATCCGCAAAAGTCAATTTTCGCATAAAACCAATAACACGGAGAAATGTTTCGCAGCAAAATCATTTGCCACAAGAATTTCCACAGATTTTTTTTAACTATTCAGCAATGAGGCGTATAATTTCCGTTTTATTCGTAATAAAGATTTCCAAACATTGAGAAATTCCGTTTGTCAGTCATGTTAGACGAGATATGAATCTCAAGGGCGAGAAATTGTAATGAAAATGTATTCCCTAATGGCCAATAGAGCTTTAAGTGAATGGATTTGAAACTTTTATCAATTAAGAATTTAAAAAAATGCAATAATATTCTAAAAAGTAGAGGTTTTTAACATATTTGAGACATCTGCAGTCCGTATACGCATTACACTATGTAAAGAACCGAGCACGATGTACGAAGATGGAAAGAAACCTTGCACTACGCACTCGGTTGATTCCTCATCGAGCGCGGAGCGTGAGATCCGAAGGACGCGCAAACTAGGCGCGCTCAAACTTGCGACCGAGGCGCACAATGAGAATGTGCTCGTGCAGCGGGCAGGGATAGGTGTTAGATCAGTCTTAGAATTCATTGCGTATTTTTCGCGAACAGGAAAAACACACACTCGTCCTGCGCAACATCTCTCTGATACGGGTCGCTTCCTGATCTCTCTAGCAAACACCCCGTATGAAGAGTTTCGTCAAGTCACTAGATTGCTTTACTAAGCGGTAGATTCACACAGGCCAATCAGTATCCAAAATCGTTTTTTTAGGCGTATTTTTTTTTCTCATATACACTTGCTCTCAAAACAACCCCATCCTGGCATACATCTCTTGCTTCTCCCAGATCCATGCATCTTTTTATACAAGCTCTCGTGTTTCAATGGCTCTTAATACTTCTCCTCTTTATGGTCTCATTCACACTTTCTATCCATTCCTTCTTTGGTCTGCCTCTGGGTACGCTACCATTCACCTTACCTAGATACACTTGCTTTGCTGATCATCCTTCATCGATTCTCCATACGTGACCGAACGATCTCAGCAAATTTCTTTTACTCTTATCGAACAGCGTTTCTTCTGCACCACATTCCTTAAGAGCCCACTCATTACTCACTTTGTCCATTAGCATTTTACCGCTCACATTACGCAGAAATTGCATCCCGATCGCGTTGAGTTTACTATTGTCTTTATCATACTCTTTTCTCTTTACTCTTGTCCGTACACAAGTGCAAATTAGGATTTCGCAATTTCAGCGGATATACAGATGAAGAAATGTTTGAAATAATATCGAAAAAAATAGGCTTTTGATGTAAAATTTTCTGTAGAATACAATGCTGCAATGGAAATTAACATAAAATTATAGTTCGTTATAAAGAAATTCATTCTCAACAAAGTAAGCTCTTGAGAAAATAATTTTTTTCCAAATCGGATTATTTTGAATTTTCATAAAATTCAGCGAAACTAACGCGATTTGATAGCTGAACGTCGTTTTCGTAGAAAAAATAAATAAAAATAATATAAATATACTAAGTATTCTCCCCATGCCCCTGAAGTTGCCATACTTCCAAGCAGGGAATTTTGTGCTTCAGAGTGTTCAAGTAAGAGTTAGTATATAAAATATCTAAAAAATACCATAGAACCATTTATCTAATATGAAAATTAGGTTAATACTTTAAAAATACAAAGAAATACTTAGTTTTTGGCGTAACGCTTGCATTAAATGCATACATGCGCGTTATCTAGGTAACTCTAATCTTCGCCGAAGGTGGGGTTCCACCAAGCCCTTCGTTTCTTCCGCGTTTCACTTGGACATGTTTAACTTTCAACACTTCTATCACGGAACAATGGGAACTTTGGAAAGAAGAGAAGTTGAGAGAATTCAGAGGAAAAATGAGGGAGCGGAATTGGAGGGGAACAGAGGGAGAAAGAGTAGACGAAATATCAGAAGGAATAGAAGGAGCGATTGACAAGGTGAGAGAAGAGGTCAGGCCAAAAAAGGGGAAAAAAGGGTGAAAGAAGGATAATTGGACGACGAGTGTAAGCTTGTTAATGAGAGAATGAAGGAATGCGTGGGTAAATGGAGGAGAGGCGAGATTGACAAGAGGGAGTATAACTAAACTCAGTGAGAATATGAGAAAATGTAGAACGATAAAAAGCATGAAGAGACAGAAGGATACAAGGAAGAGGAAGAGGAAGCAGTGAAAGAAGGCAGAAAGTAGGAGGCGATAAATAGGGGTAGAGGAAAAAGGAAGGGCGTGAATAAAGAGATAAAAATGAAAGAGTGGACATAATACTTCAAAGGTTTGCTGAGAGAAGAAAAAGGGAGGATAAGGGATGAAGAGAGAGAAGTGACAGAGAGAGAAAGGGAAGAAAGGAATGAGATTAGCCGAGAAGAGGTGCATGAGGCGATTGATAGGCTGAAGAGGAATAAAGCAACAGATGAAGATGGCATGGAAAATGAAGCGCTGAAGTATGGGGGCCGGGGGAGGGAGGAGTTTGAGAAGAGATATGGGGAGTATGTAGTAGAGTATGGGGAGGGGCAGGATGGCCGGATGAATAGAGGACGGGACTAGTGGTGCCGTTTTTAAAGAGAGGAGAGGGTAAGAAGGTAGAGGATTATAGAGGAATTACACTCATGTCGCGTCGGTGGGATACAGAATATATGCAAAAGTACTGAGGAAAAGGTTAGAAAGACAGATGGGAGGAAGGCAAAGTATTCTACACAACCAGACGGGATTCAGGAAGGAAATGGAGACAACGGATAATATTTACGTCCTAAACTACTTAGTGAATAGGAATCTGTGGCGAAAGAGAGGGAAACTGCTGATGCTGTTCCTAGATTTCAAAGCAGCGTTTGACGCAGTAAACAGAAGAGTACTGTGTCAGGTTATGAGAGAGAAAGGGAGGAGGTGAAGAATTCTAGACAGGAGGAGGGCTAAGCAAAGTTGTCCGTTGAGTCCTCTATTGTTTTTTATGCTGATGACAGACCTGAGAAAAAGCTGAGGGAGGAAGGAAAGGAAGGCACGATTCAAGGCACCAATAAGTTTTACTCTTAAGCGTATGTAGATGATTTCGTACTTTGGAAGAGGACGAAAGAGGAATGAATCTGTTGATAAAAGACTTTGAGAAATTCGTGCTAGGGAAATATCTAACAGTGGATGTAGGTATGATTGGGATAATGTACATCAAGAACAGGAACAGTAAAGTCGAGTACTAATGGAACTTAAACGAAGGAGCGTTGGAAATAGTGGAGGAATTTTGTTACCTAGGATTCTGGTTTGAGGCAGGAGGAGGCAATGAACTACAAGTAAGAAAAAGGTAAGAATGCGCCAGTAAAATGATTGGCGAAGTGATAGATATAGGGAAGAGAAGATTTAAGGAAGATTAGAGGATGAGATTATGGATGTTTGATGTGCTGGTCTGGGCGGTTCTGTGCTATGGGATGGAGATTTGGGGATAAAAGGAACAAAAGAAAATTGAAAGTCTACACGAGAGATGTTTGAGATGGGTGATCTGGGTGAGTTGGAGCTGCCCAGGGTATATGTTGAGAGAGGAACTAGGAAGAGAGAAAATGATAGTGATGCAAATAAAAAGGGCGTGTGAGTTTGAAGAGAAGTTGGGTAGGAGCGAGGGTAGCAAAGTTATTCAAACATCTCTCAGAGATATTAGGAATAGAGAAAAAGGGGTAATTCAGAAAGTTCAAGGTGGGAGTTAAAGAGACATCAAATGAGGAAAGAACAGGGCACCCAAGAAAGGTGGGTTGTATGGCAAGAGATAGAATTGCAGATGATGGTAAGAATTGGAGAGGAAATGTGGACAAAAGTTATCGAATTAAAGTACAATAAGTGGTACAAAATGATGAAGTGGGATGGGGAACCAGAGTTTCTGAAAAAGATAAACGAAGAAAGTAAGTGGAATGTGATGATCCGATTTAAAATGGGAAGGGAATGAGAAAATGTAGATACTGGATAGAGGAACAGGAGAAACGATGTAGAGTGTATTATTATGGAGTGGAAACACGGGAACACGTGAAAGAAGTATGTACAGGAGAGGAGGAGGAAGGCAAAAGTATCAATCGAGCTGTATAATAATAATAGACAGCGTTATAATTTAAGCGTTAGTGTAAGCTATAATAAATAGAATAAGGCGCAGATGTAAATTTTTGTATAGGGGACGGAGGCCCTCAAACCTGTAAAAGGGAGAGATTAAATACTTACTATTATTACGGATCAGTAATAAAAAATATGGAAAATCGCAAAAAAATCCGACATTTGCGCTTCAAACTTTGTTGTAAAGATAGTAACAATGAGGAATCAAATGTGTGATAATTGGTTAAAACGCGGACAAGAACAAAGGCTTATCTTAGCATCTTTGTGTGTTTCGCAACAAAGGCAGTTGACCTAGAGTTTGCGATAGATTTGACGATCGACGCATTTCTAAGGTGCTTGAAGTGTTTTGTATACTGACGAGAGCGTACTCTGAATATATATTCAGACAGTGGAACAAACTACGTTGGCGCAACAAATGAACGCAACGAGTGAGCAAGACTTCTGCATGTCCCTGAACATCAAGCTCGGGTTACAAAATTTAATATCTCGAGAAGGGATAGATTGGCATCTTCTTTCTGTCCATGCTCCACACTTTGGTGGATTATGGAAAAGTGCTTGAAAGTCAGTGAAATACAATTTGAAGCGAGTGATCGGCGAATCGAAACTTTTGCAGAGTTATATACCTTGTTGACTCAAGTTGAAGCCTGTTTACCTGAACGTCCTTTATCTCCTTTATCTGTTGACCCAAATGACCTTAGGCCTCTTACTCTCGTACATTTCCTTATTGAAGACTCATTGGTTGCGTCACCACAGCCAGATTTAAGCGACCTCCCTATACAGCGTTTGAACCGGTACCAGCACTTGCAGCAAATGGTCCAGCACTTTTGGAACTGCTGGCAGCAGGAGTATTGCACCAGCTTTAGCAGTAGTAAAAATGGTCCTGCACCGACGTCAATCCTATTAAATTAGGATTCTTGACTTTCCTGAAAGAGGATAACCTTCTTCCTCTTGAGTAACCATTTGAACGTGTGACCTGTCCTCAAGCTTTGCATCATGTCTGTTGACGATGCTGATAGCAGCGACTAATATTTTGATCAACCCTCAGGTATAGGTTAAAAATTTCAATTTTCATTCCCGTATCAGCTATATCAGCCTCTGTATGGTACATGTGAATTCCTTCGTGATAGAATTATTTTTCTGTCTAGAAAGAGGTCCTTTCAATGCTTGGCGCGGGCAGTTAACACATTTGCACGCCAGCTTTCTAGTTTTTGGGCTACTTAGTGACTCGTCCCAAGGCGAATTCCGGGGTTGCCATTTTTCTAAAATTGTTTCCTATACGTGAACTTTCTCTTGCAATGTTGGAATCAGGCCCAAGCCCTTGACTGACCCTTATCGGAGGCCAACTTTCGTCAGTTTTGAATTACCCTCGCTGAGAGAACGATCTCGCTCCCATGCTGTGAGCTGTTCTTCGAAAGCTATGTTCTTCGGGGTCAACTTAAATTAAAGTTAATGGCATAAGGCATTGCCATAAAGAATAACATTTTCTGAGTTCAATATTCAATATACATTTAAGGCTCATTCTAGTAATCACGAAAATTTGCGATCAATATCCAATACAATGATCTGGGCGATCTTATCACCTCCGTTATACCTGGCACCCCACGTTGAGCGCCAGGTATGGTGGGATAGCCTACCAAGGAGGGAAATGGGAATAGGACGCTGAGAAGATGGACGAAGACAATGAATACTGCACTTTCAAAATGAACCAATTTATATACACTTACATTAGGGATGTTGAAGGTTTCTGCAGTGGGGATCGGTGGACCTACAGAGCCGCAGGAAGAGGCCCTGAAAAGGACCGGCGTGAGATCCTGAGGAGATCCTTCTCCAGGACGGCGTACGATGTAGGATGACACGGCGGCGTCGGCGTGTAGTCAGGGAGGAAGCAGCACCATGTATGAGCGAAACTAACGCAGATGGACGACGAGCCAAGCCAAGGCGGTCTACCGTGATGCGAAGCTTGAGGCCTTGGTACCTCTCGGACAATTACGTACTATCTCGAGCCCCACTCTTTCGTACAGGGTCGTGCCGAGTTATTTTCCTTACGGAACAATTCTGTTACAATCTGTATGGAATGAAACAATTTTCGAGAAACGTTGTTATAGATAACTTTTCCAAAATAACAGCTTACTGATCATGCTCAAACCAAGATATGGAATAATCAGGTAATGGAGTCCAAAATATGAATATCTATCCTATTTTCTTGACATGCTGACTGGCAGAAAAATAAAGATGTACGCTTGGTTATATTATCTATATATCTATATATCTTCATTGTATCCAGACCCACAGGACTGTTTGTAGAGCGCATGAGCAGCTCGCCTCGATAATATACTCTTGTGCACAAAGAGTTGCTTTTATTATTAACTGTTATAAGAGGAGAACCATTGAGTATGATGTAACCTACTTCTGTTAACGAGTTGGCGGATAAAAAAGTCTTTTTCAAAATTCTGTATTTCACAAAGGTATATCAATCTTTTCCGTGTGAGCTTGGGTGAGGATTTCCAACACCAAGGCTGGCGCTATTGACTCAGATGTAATAATTGTTATTGCCTCACACATATCACAAATAATAAAAGTTTTCGGCATCATATCAAGAGTACATTTTGCGTGATAGGGCTTCTCTGTTTTTCTATTATGAGCATAACCTTGTATGATATATTTCGCAAGGTGCCAGATTAATTTGTGTCGACACGATTCTCTGTTTGACACGTGAAGCTAATATAACTGATAAGGTAACATGCCATATTCTAATTGGTTGAATCTTACAAATATTTTCAATCAGAATGTTTTATACCCCTAAGTCAGAGGAAACAGGCAAATTAAATGCAAACATCTGATGGAAGTAGATCTCTCCTCCATTATTTCCCTGAGAAATTAGGAAATAATACACATGAAAGATAGCTTTCAGTATATAAAGCTCATTCTGCGACCAGCGAATGTTTCCCAATGAGTTTACTGTAATTTGGAGGAAAAAGTTAAAGTCGCTAGTATTCTCGTCTTCGCTTTGGCAGTTCTCGCCGATTTTATGGGTATTTATACAATATATTGTAACACATGTGTGAATGATTACCTTTTCTGGAGAGAATTTTCAATTCTTAAGAAACGACTTCCTTCATTTTATAAGTTTCCTAGGAGGATATAATGCATTTTCTCTCGTCGGTATTCTTGAAACGGTAAAAAGCATCCGTATATTATCATTGTTTTATTCATTGATGGTTAGGCGTATTTCAAGAAATGCCTAAGAAATAATGTTTGCTTCATAACTTATTATTATATTGTCAAAAAAATTGAGAATTTGAATTTGTGTGTTGAGTTCACGGTCAGCACGACTACGTAAAAACTATTCCGCGTGAATCAAAATTTTTCATGAATGAACAACTTTTGAAGAATTTGTGAACCAATGTTCAATTGTTTGAGTATTTCCCATTGTTAAGCCATATTCAGTCACCTGGTGAATTGCAGAAGCATATTTTTTTCTGACGTTGATGATATATTTGTCATAATTCGGTAGTGAAATTTTTGTTTATTATATTTTTATTTGTAGTATTTTATTCAAATATTCTAGCTTATTTCCGGAGGATTGAACAGGATTTCCATTAATATTTCATTCCAATTTTGTTCAGATTGTAGTCGGTTTTCTATCAGGTTTTAGTTAGATTTCCCGAATCCTGTCTCAAAGTAATTGGAAAATAATGGAGGAAGGAGTAATTTTGAGCACTTCGCAGGACCGAAATTGTTCTTTATTTTCCTCATGACAAAACTGTAGGTGACTGGTTTCTCCTTTTGTTACTCCCTTTTTTCATTTTTTCCTTCCTTTAATTGACTGACGTTTGGTGGGACTAACGTCATCAATTGATACACCACGATATGACGAATGAGCTCTTTGTTTGGACAATATTTTATTGATGGAACATTTCCTCACTTGAAAATATTGCTTAGTTCATAACTTACACAAGGAATAATTCAAATTACAATGTAGCTTCGGATGACAGGACTGTCACTTTCATTAAAGGACCGCGTGCATCCGGAAATGTTTTAGGTGATGAATGGAAACTGGGTTTGCGAAGTTCCAGAGGAGTGAATGATCGAAATGAAAGGGAGTTTCGGGATACTATGCGCGTAAGGAAGCTAGATATTTTGTGCGCACCGCAAACAAAGAAAGAGGAAGTGATATTAACAAGGTATTCTTGCCTAGAAATTTGAAAAAATCGATTCTTTATATTATTGAAGATAAGACATTTAAGAATATATCCTCTGAAGGAATTTTGAAAATTTTCGATGATTTTCGGAGTGTCTGCCAATTCACTGGCGCAGCGAGTAGACCGGTCCTGCTCTGTGAATCAAAAATAGATGACAGAGGTCCTCTGTTTACCTCTGCGATGGTGTTCCCGACTTTCAACAATTCGTACTCTTTATATATATTTTTAGATACAAAAACTAAAGGTCACACTACTATTTTATATTGAGTGTACAATTGCAAACAGTTGAGTATAAAGTATTTTTGTATGGCTTGGTCTGCGCGTAACTTGACCCAAACCTTAAACGTGTTTTCCTCGAAACTACTTTTTTCGGGACTCTTTGTCATAATATCTCAAGATGTACTGAACCAATCGACTTGAAATTTGCGCGATGAAAGCATTCATCCGGATTAGGGATTTTTTCTTTTTCATTTCCGATTACTGGGAGGGTCACAATCATGACAAGCAGGGTGCGGCATTTTTTGACAACCCCCACTTCATGAGCTTCTAACTTTTTGAAATCTTAATTTTCTCACGTAATTTTTGTTGTTTGTATTTTTGAATTGGTAATAAATGTGTAGTAACTAATGGCTGATCAAGATTGATGAAATTGATCAATTTCCTTGATTTCCTCTTATAGCCCACTATAAAGTACCTAAAATTCATTCTCCCAGACAAGAATACCCCCTTAATAAGTGGGTAATGGTTTTGAACTCTGCTCCAGATTGGACAAAGAATCATTCTAATAATGAATGAGAGAGCAGGAGAGTATATCAAAATGTATGAGTATATATCTCCTAGATAATTAGGGGGTAGAATGGAAGTGGGAATCAGAAGACGGTTATCATAGCATGCTATGCTCCTGTTGATACTGATGTAAAGAGGCAAAAGACAACTTCTAGGACTTCGTTGAATGATGTTACAGAAACATGTGACTCAATCCTGATGATAATATTACTCGGAGATATGAACGATTGGGTTGGTGTGCAACGCAAAGGTACTGACAGAGTACTTGGTCATTTCAGAGATCCAAAAATGAATAGTCATGGGGATAAATTGATCAGTTTGTGCTTGAAGAAATATTAGTTTATTGCAAACGCTTGTTGTACAAGACTTTATTGTAGCGCGGAAAAGATAGAGCGTGCTTGTGGAAAATACAAGGGCCAGAGGAGATTCTGAGTGTGGATTGGATCACTATCTTATAGTTTCAAAAATAAACCTGGGTCAAGGATACAAAAAAAGAAAATTCATTAAAAAATCAAAACAGACTTGAGTCAGAATCGAGGATTTGAAAGTGTTTCGGAAGTGTGTGGTACTGCGACTGTAGGGAGAAAGTCCGGTGATGCGCGGTGGAGTGATAGAATACGCGTCGCAGTGAAAGAGAAAAAAGAAGCGTACTCGAGAATATTAAATACTAGAGGTCTTAGCGATGGGGAAAGGATTAGTGTCATAAATGAATATAGGGAGAAGAAGAGGAAAGCAAATATACAAGTAAAAGAATGCAACGATAAAATCAAAACGGAAGAAGATACGAAAGAGCGAAATTATTTTGAAAGAAAACAGAAGCTATTCTGTAGATGGGTTGAGAAGACTATGAAGGATGTACTTGCAATGAAGAGGTCTGAATTGAGAATGCTGATGGAGAAATGGTATGGAATTCGACCGAAATTAAAATAAGGGATTTTCCCAAAAAGCTGTATGAAGGTGAAGCCACGAAGCACAACAACAGTGACACGGACAAAGATACGTTATGGAATTCCGATGTAGGTGGCGGAAGCCAAATCGGTATCGACGACATGATTTTTCTAATTAAGGAATTGAAGAATGGTAAGGCCGCCGGTGTGGATGGTATTTCCTCTGGTAGCTTATGTTCGGTGACGGCCATTTGTTTGTGTGGCTGTATCAATTCAATCATATATGTGCTGTGAATGGAAAAGTTCCGAGACTTTGGAAAAAGGCAATTATTGGCCCAATTTGCAAGGGAAAGCATGGTCCAGGCGACTCTAATAATTGTAGAGCGATTAGCCTTCTAAGTACTGTGGGAAAAATATTTACCAAAATACTTCTTGATGGAGTCAGAAGGGGATCGAGGGAAAGGGTCTGAGAAGTTTAATGTGGATTCATGCCAAAGAGATCTTGTGCTGATCAGAAATTTATTTCGAGACTGATGACAGAAAAGAGCCTTGAAGTAAACAAGAAAATTTTCTTTGCAACTATTGATTTGGAGTAAACAATGGACAAGGTAAATGAAGCTAAAGTTTGTAAGGTCCGTAAAGAATCACAGTTGGTTTATTCACTTTCATACATACATTTTTCTCATAAGGAACCTCTTATTCATGGAAAGAATACAATTACTTTTTCTGGAAGCTTGAAGAATTGAGAGGGATCTTCACATTCTGGTATTGCCGAAAAAATTTATACTGCATTCGATGAACACCCTTGTGTGTAATGTTTATGTTCAGCTTCCTGATATGGCACCCTCTTCCAAAAAAATCCTGCTGTTGCTCCGAAGAGGAATTACAATTGTTGTCATATATAATTTCAAGGAATTTGAGGATTGAAGCTTCATTTCAAAGCATTTATTTATTCTCCTTCTTTCAGTTTCTTCATGTGATCGAAACGCTCACTGGATAAACTTTCTATCCGATTGCTGGATTTTGTCGAAGTGATTTCAAAATTTCCTTCTTTCTTGAACAAACTCAAGCGTGGAGCCGTGGAGTTCAGAAAAGATAATATTCTCATTCACGAACACATTTTTTCAAGAACCAGTAGTCGCTCCCAAAACTAACATACTTTGTATAATGATATAAAATGTTCTCCTCTTGTTTAAGTGCAGTCCCTTCGGATGGAGGAAATAGACTCGGCGCCAATTCCTGATCTTCCGGAGTATAGAACATTTGTACTTGAAAAAAAAGACACCTTCGATTTCGTTGTTGAGCTAGATGCAGGAAGTAGGATGTACGTACCCAGACGTAAGATACTGTTATAGCGAAGCTGGATTTCATCGCTGCAGGGGTACACCCTAGTGGTGGGATTGCTCCAATACACGATGAGCATTCTGAAATCGCTGTAAAAAATATAGTCACTGGGAATGTCGAAAGGGTTCAGCCTGAGCATTATCCGCATATGCAACCATTGGTTGATTTAGAAGAGGAATACCCTCCAGGTCCGCTTAAGCGCCGAGTAACAGCATATCTGAAAAACAGAGCATGGGCAAATTGCGGAAATCTATCCATTGGTATTGTTGTCATTTCTAAGAGGCCAAGTCGGGCACATATATTGAAGAAATAAAAAGAACACGTTCGGAAACAGGCTGAGTTTGGGAAAGGTTTTCTGCAGTTTTCTGCTCTTTTCACCAATCATCCAGGAAAGTAGAAACTCTGCTATTAATATTGGGGTAAATTATATATATGCGCATGTGAATAACATTAATGGTTCTAGAAAATATATCCCCTTTTTTACAGCGTAGAAGGATCAACACATTAGGAGAAACTTGCATTGCATATCGAATTGATTGAATTAAGTTTTCTGATGTGGAAGTGATATCACACTGTCATATAACTTTTTCTAAGATTTGTAGACAACATCAGCTGAAATATCACATTTTGCTATAAAGAAAATATACTAATAAGTCTAGCATGAAAGAAATAAACATGCTCTCCTTTTCTTTGACCAACTGATTTAACTCTAATTCCCTAATATCCAAACTATCCTTGACAGGCGCGTAGTCAGGAAAATTTTTC
>WSXT02047929.1:0-13080 GCA_011762715.2 Neuroterus valhalla | reverse complement strand
CCAAGATATGGATGCAGACGTGGGTGGGGGGGGGACGAGTGCAAATTTTACACAGATCTAATACCTTCTCTGATGAGAATGTAAAAAAGTCTTGTTTTTAAGCAGACACCAGATTTGTAGTCTGATGTTTACATTACAAGGACACCAGAGCCTTCACTCGAGAAACGTGTTCTTCACTTATCTAACACACACAAAACTTGTTCTTTAACTTAACCTAACACTACTACATACGATGTGATTCCCTGACGCAGAATATTATACGCTGAAAATAACAGGTAAAATGGTCCTTATATGTTAACCAAAAAAATTCTTACCGCTTGTGAGAAACGACCAGCGCTGGGTTAAAAATTTTTGGTGCCTTGAGTCATGTTTAGACTACTTCAACGTAGAATTTTTTTATGTGTTTCATGTGAATGATGTATTATAACAACGTCATTAGATTATTTTTAGCTTTTCAATTTTGCAGATGTCACGAATAATTCTTTAAATTCTGGGAGATTGATAATATAAGTAAGATGAATATCTTTTTCTGAAATAACTTGAAATATGTACATAAAAATTGATTGTTATTGGAGCCAAAATATCCATCTTGTTGGTTATAAAAAAAGATATTGCATTTATTTTTGTATTTTTCTTTCTCATAGAATTTAAATTTCGAAAAATCAAATTTTCTCTCGAATATTGAATTATTTGGAAAAAATAATCTTTCTTTTCAAAAATTACATTTTTGAGTTTTAATTTTTTTAAATCCTACATTTTTGTACGAAATTCATATTTATGTTCAAAAATTACCTCTATTGTTGAAAAATTATATATTTGAGTTGGGAATTCAAATCTCCTTCAGACGCTTCGTATCATTGGCTGAAGAATACAACAATTTTGTTGGAAAGTGATGTATTTTCTTGAAAACTCGTTCTTTTTGGGACAAAAAAAAGAAGAAAGATCTTCTTTCTTCTCAAAATTTACCTTGTGGTCTAAAAATCAAATTCTTTCGTTGAAACATGGTCTTTTACTTAGTTATTTTCGAGCCCCAAAAATCCATTATATTTCATTAGTTATAGAACAAGATATTAAATATTTTTTGCTGAAATGATTTTAAATATTCACATAAAAATTGGTTATGATTGGAGCCCAAAAAGTCCATTTTGCTGGTTATAAAGGGAGATATTGCATTCATTTTTGGATTTTTCTTACTTCTCAAAATCAAGTTTTCTTGAAATGAGTCCTTTTTCAACTATCAAACTATTTGACAGAAAATAACTTTTCTTATTTAAGAATTCATGTTTTTGAGTTACAACTCCCAAATTTCGGTACAAATTCATATTCATCTTCGAAATTTCACTCTTTTATTAAAAAATCATATATTTGGGTTAAAAATGTCAAATGTCCTTTACATGACTCGTCTCATTGACCTGAAAATACAACAACTTTGTTGGAAACTGATGTATTTTCTTGGAAATTCGTCTTTTTCTAGACAAAATTCATCTTTTTGGCAGGGAATGTATTTTATTTTTATGAAAGTTTAACTTCTTGCTTATATTATATAAGAATATAGAGAGATGATGAAGTCCAAACCTTTTTACATCCGGGAATAATAACACAATTTTTCGAGAAGTAGGAAACTTGATAAAAAAATATTCCCCTCAATCTTATGCGTCACATCTAGACTCTTTTTAAAAGAAGTATCAGAATATTTTTTCTCAAGTCTGGATGTGCCGCATGAGATTGATAAGAATATTTTTCATGAATTTTTCTACCTCTCGGAGAATTGGCTATAGGCTAAACTACTTTGTTGAAAATCCATCTTTTCAAGATTCACCTTCCGGTTTAAAAATTTAACTTTTTGTTGAAACATCGTTCTTTACTTAGTTAATTTGAGGCCAAAAATCTATCTAGATGGTTATGAAAGAAGATATCACATTCATTTTTATCTTTTTTTTTTTACTTCAAAAAATTTACGGAATAATAAACGTTTTTAGACTTCAATCGGATTGTACTGTGAGTAATTTTTTATGAGATTTGCGGATGAATTTCTTTTTCTATAATTCAAAGTGTAGTTATTCTTCGATTAATCTTTGAAAAGAAATATAATTAGCTCATGAAGAATTGTACTGAGTAATGGTAAGGAATTTAATTTGATTTCCAGGTGGATTTGTTTTACTTCAAATTTGTGAATTTGTGAACTGGGCTCGGATTCTTATTCAAATTTTTGATAGTAAATACAAAACTATTTTTCCTATACTAATATTGAGGATAACAAGACTCGTTTGCATTTATTATTGAACAATTTGGAATCTTTTATCAAAATTCTTTCAAGATCTTCAGCATTTTGATACCCATCCAAGACTCCTGGACTAATTGAGTAAGGAAACTCAATATATAAATCGTTTATATGCAAAAGTTCCACAAATTCGTCATCCAATGGACACTCGAGGTCTGAAGAATAAATTTTTCTCAAACGTTTCGACTCTTAACGAATTTCACTGAGACTTAAATAGCCGAAATGAGGAATAACTGAGAATTTTTAATCAGTTTCTTCATATGCTGCGCATCTTTTTCTTTATTCAGAATCGAGCTTTTCAAGAATGATGTTGAAAGTGTTCATTTGGAAATGATTTTTACCAAAAACTTGCCGCCCTGGGCCTGGACCCCTAGTGTAAATCCAACACTGCGACTTCTGATGTTTTGACAATATAATTATTACTTATTACTTGATGACTATGACTATCTACAGAGATTTTTATTGTGAGCTACAATTGACCAAACATTTCAGGTTGATTCTAGTACAGTATTTACCTGGTCGGCATAGTCGAGCGTCTGTGTTGCTCAGTAACTGTCAGTACGCTCCACAAATCAGCAGAGTAGTTCTTAGAGGGAGTTTGTGTAAATTTAATGCAATGTGATGCAATTTACTGCAATGTAATGCAATGTAATGCAATGTAATGCAATGTAACGCAATGTAACGTAACGTTTTAATCGAATTATTTAGCAATAAATGGGAAGATATCACTATCAGCAGTTCAATATGTTATAATTTTATATCAAGTTTTTGGTTTTTTTTCGCATTTTTTTAATACCGTAGCATCAAGAAAGATGCCTCAAGCTTTACTGTGGTTCTCTTCTCGTTTCGCCACGGGTTCCGTCTGACTACGCCTGACCACAGCGACTTGCGCGCAATGTTCACACAGCTCGGTCACCGCATGAACGCATCAAAGATGGCAAGAGAGGGTATTGACGAGTGACAGTTATTTACATCGTTGCTCAAGCGTTGGACACCTCTGTTCTAAACAACACAACCTACCTTTGATGAATCAAGATGTTTCTTGTGTTTTATTTGAATTCAGGAAGTAAATGTGAAACAGAGAAAATGAAAATATAAATGTCTTTATTAGGTTTCCAAAACTGCGAATCTATAGGTGAATTTTAAATTGTTTATAACTCAAAAAATTACACCAAAGAAGCTTTCAAACAAAATAAAACATTTCTGAAGAAGGAAACTATCGCTTATTTTGAAATTTTCCATCCAGAGGAAGATTCGAATGATTATGGAAATTGGAGTTGCCGGTGTGCTGACTTTATTTATCCTAAAAAACCAAAGAAACGACTTATTTGTTCAAATTTCGGCCTATGGATTCCCATACCTAGCAAAATCCGATGGTCATTCCTTTTGATATAAGACAATACAGTCTTTATATAAATGGTCTAATACTAGCAACTACCGATCATAAAAACACACTGAACTGCCGTGCCGAGAGAAAATGGCAAATATAATAATTTTTTCGAAATATTTTATGATTCTTCAGTGGAGAACTACTTAGTTTTAATAGTATAAATTTGCTAAGGGCCGCATTTAATAGTTTTGTAGTTGTAACATTCTCATCAGAGAAGGTATTAGATTTTTTTAATGTTATTTTTTGGTCTTTTAATTGAAAAAGGTATACCTTCTCTCCCTAGGGATCACGAGATTTGGCAGTTGGTGAAAGTGCTTCAGAGTCTGATCGTACAGGAGACCTGAAATAGATAAACTAGAGGGACCTTATCGCAAGGTGATACTGCTCCAGAGAACTGAAGGGATCTCGTCTGTGCGATCTGCGCCAAGAAGTGATCCTTCCAAGGGGTAATAGCGAAGCCCCTTCGAATATCGAAGGCGCGAGTTCTCATGCTTCCATGCCAAGATGTGATTACTGTGTCGAAGGCTGAAAGGCACTAGGGTCAACAAATCGAGGAACGCTCCGGCGTGCTCCCCTTAGTCAAGCTGGATGCGGCGGCGTCTTCAAGGAGGTGTCATAAACGGAAACTTTGGGACTCAATTTCTCAAGTAACTCAAATTTTGAAGGCCCCTTAGCAGGACCTTCGTGTTACTCATTACCGAGGAGTGACGGCTCCGGGGGGACCATATCCCCAGAAGCGGACGTGCTGTGGAGTTTAGCTCAGTAAAACCCCACCCTGCGAACAGAGTCTTAGAAAGTTTTTCCTACCAGGCAGAAAAATATACTGACAGAAAAGGGCTGGATTCAGGCTATAACTATCCCTGACAACGCAATCAGTGCCCTCGAGGATCTGAACTACAGACCCTATCAAGGGGTCAGTGGGGTATGTTTAAGGGTGGCCCAACCGGGCTCTTCAGCGGGCCAAGGAGCATTGGGTGATGCATGAAATCAACTGATCAATGGCTGAGACGTGAATCCTAATGATTCAGATGAACTTTCACCACTGCAAAGGCGCCTCAGTGGTTTTTAGCAGGCGTGTGGCAGCAGTGCAGATAAGCGAATCCCGAATCCAAGAATCCTCGTTGGATCGGGAGAGGAATCAATGAAGAAACACTGATGCACCTGATTAATGTTCAGTTCCTAGGTTTTCAGCGAACACAAACCAACTGAGCGAAGGATTGTTAGGGCCCGAGAGGGGAGAAGGCCGATTGGCATTTCGCCGCAAAGGTTGTGGATATTGAGAATATGGCATGAGCCATCGATTCCTCCTATGTCTTCAAATAAACAGGGTTGGATGTCGTCTAGCCAGTGCTTCTACAGAAGGTCATAGATAGTGCCGTCCTCCTAGTGACGAAATAATGTATGGCGAGGATCGACTCAAACATCTGCCAAAGCATGAAAGGATGGTAGAGTGGTCTTCATTCCCAAGCTGGGGAAAAAGGGCTACACTGACGCCAGAGTTTTTAGACTGATCAGTCTGACGCCCTTTAATTTTAAGACGTTAGAGAAGCTGATCGAAAGGCATATCAGAGACAAAGTGCTCTTAGCTTCTATACTGCAAAGAGGGCAGCAAGCCTTCTAGGCAGACTGCTGTGTGTAAACTGCGCTCCATGGTGTTGTGGATAAATTAGAGCAGCAGCTTGAATGCTGTGATATGCTGTGGGAGCCTTCTTGGATATGGAGGGTGCTCCAGCAACACCTTTCCAGAAGTCATCTAACAGGAAGCCTTGAAGTGCAGCATACAAAGTCAGCTCGTGAGTTGGATATAGAAGTGTGCTGCATGCAGGAGTCTCGAAACCAGGTAGGTTGGAGGTCGTGTTAGAGGAGTGGCGCAACAGGGATATCCACAGGGAGGAATTTCATCACTCCTCTTGTGACGAGGATTGTAGTCGACAGCCTCCTACGAAGACTGTATTATACGCATGGATATGCGAATGACTTTGTCATCCTAGTAAGGGAGGCTCATTTATAGACCCTTGATGGGCTTAACATGATCAGCGCTGCGTATCGTAGAGCTTTGGTGCAATAACCCGGGGCCCTCGTGGAATCCAGAAGAGCCCAGCTTTGTCATTTTCATGAGAAAGTCATTTTCATGAGAAAGTACACAGTGTCGAATGTCAACGCTCCTGCATTCCATTGCGTGAGGCTGATGATCTCGGATTCAGTTTAATATTTTGGAATAGACCTAGATAGTTAGCTGAATTGGGTGAAGCATGTAGAAATACGATTAAGGAGGTTCGTCGCGGCATTTTGGATATGTAGTAGAGCCTTTGGTCAAACATGAGGTCTAAGGTCTGAGATGATAGCTTGGCTCTTCTCCACTGTTTTAAAACCAAAACTTCTATATGACGATGCAGTATAGACTGCAACGATTACATATGATAGCGTTTATGGGAGTAACAAGGCCGATCAGTACTGCGCCCACGGCAGCAATATGATTCATGCTCCGACTAGCAAGAGTAGGTAGATGGACATGTGTGACCAAACACACAAGGCTCTCCAGTGACATCAATACAATGCCGATTCTAAGCATAATGTAAGACAATATAGCAAAATGCTTCCATTTCACCAGGGCTTCCCATGTCGTTATCCTACCAGGGATATGTAGAAAGAAAATGCTAACACTTTCCTAACAAGCAAATCTGGTACACATACAGTTCCAAAACAGGAGGGAGGTGGATGAGAAGCAGGAATCCATGACAGTGCGGGAAGGAGGAAGATGGGAATCCCGCTTAGACAACATGCTACGGTCTTCCAAGCAAAGGTCCTGGATGTACTCCGCTGCTATGATTCACAGCTGGTCTGGGAATGTAGAAAAGACATCAACCAACTGGCAGAAAAGAAAAACGTGTCCCTCATGTGCGAGACTAGTCCGCTGGACTCAGAGGAAACGAAATAGCGGACCAGCTGGCAAAGAGCGGTGCAGCAAATGAATACATATGCTCAAAACCGGTACTGGGACTACCGTCTTGTTGCCTCGGGATGGCTATCAAAAACTTGAACTGAACTAAGGACCGATATTACTGGCAAAAAATTTAGGGGTACCGATAAGCAAAAGCCATCCTAGGCTACAAGTATGGGATGGACAGAGCCAGGCAAATCCTGAGTTCACCCAAGAAAGATCTAAGGTTTGTGGTTCAGAGGCTCACAAGGCACAACCACATGCATTATCATAAGCACGAGATGGGATTAAATCCCTCGACAGTGTGTAGGAAATCAGCAGGAACGACAAAACATCCTTGCATGTCCCGTGCCAATGCCTGGCATCAACCAGGCTCAGACAGCAAACCCTTGAGGATCATGTCATGGAACCCGATGCCATAGCAATACGAGCAGTGGTTGACATCCAAAGCTTTGTTAAAAGGTCTGTTGTCGACCGTTAGAAGCAACAAGTTAGGGTGTGGAACAATGGGCTCTATAGCCTGAGCGCCAAAGAGGACCCTATAGTGGCTTCCTGTCCGTCTTCAGTCTAAACCCTGTTCGTCATTTTTGCGCTAGGTCTGTCAGACCCAGTGTGCGTTTCTAGGGCTAATGGCGTCTGTTTGCAAATCGACATTTTTTCACATATTCAGATATGATTTGACCTTAAAAACTCGAAAATCCATTTAATAAAATGTCCTTGTGCGCATAAGTTTCCTATTTTTACCATATTTCGAAAATTGCAGAGCTTTTCATCATAAAACTCGGAAGAATTCCAGTTCTAGTTGATGTTCTGGTCTAATATCATTTAAAATTTTATCGGTCCTTCCAATAATCTAGCTCGTGGACGAGATTGGCCACGCCCCATTCTCGGCCAATGACGTACGCTGGAAGTGAACGGTATGCCCAAGCGGGAAATTCTACCAATGCGGGTCAGTTAGCGTCACACAAAAATCACATAGAAATAGTTCATATGGCCATTACCGTTTACGTTGCAGCACTCGCACAAGTGTTCCAAGGCCGTTGATAGTCAAACCTGAAACCGAACTAGTTATGGAATTCCAGTGTTGTATGGAAATTTTGTCCAAGATTCGTTGTAGGCTTCTTCAAGATGCATTCATTGACCTATTGACGAGCCTTCCATATCTATTTTCTAACTGGAAAAAAGTATTACATAGGAGGCTGGTTTACGGTGTTGAAGTAAGTCCCCTAAAAATGTACTAACTTTGATTTGATGCATGGTGAATAACATGAAAATGATACTACTTTATTAGCATGAATGTTATGAATTTTGAAGTTATGTTCCAACAGTACCCGGCCCTGTATTATTTTTATCTACTAGTACTTATCATTTATCAATCTACAGTTGGAAAATCAAAAGTTTACTTATACTGGCTTCAGAATTGAATGCTTGAAAAAAAGATCTCAATGTATGAAAGGAACTCTAGTACTTACAGTGCTTCGTAAATGCCTGTTTAAAAAATTACTCTTGATCTAATGATTATTGTTATTTTAGATATTATCTATTTTCGCCTATTCTCTCCTTTTAAGCTTGCATTACATTATAACTTGTAACCTCAGAACTTTAGTATAAGTATCATAATAACGAATATAAAATTTTGATAGTTTTTCTCCTGAAATTGACCTCTCTGAATATTTGAATAAAGCACCATATTATCATAAATACACTTTTGTCATATTTGGATAATGCATGCGTAATACATAGATTACTTTGAACGTTTTTTTACCTGGTGGGTTGTTTTGATATAAAATGGTGCACGTGACGTTAGTCAGGTGCGTGCTGTTGCGTTTGATCGAATGGCGTGGTATATCTGCTAGTACACACGTTGAAAGAATCGTTAACTAAGGTGAAACAGATTAATTGTGTGGATAATTCTTGTTTTTCCATTTTGTAGCAGCAAATTTCGAATGCGTTATGTTGGTGAGGATGACGTAGCACCTTCGCATAGCAAGTGTTGAGAACCCGTGCCGTTAACCTTTTGCGAACAAGAGATGTACGCGGTTCTTCCCGAGCCCCATGATCTGTCTGGAATGGATGCTACCCTTCGTGAAGATCTCTTAGAGGATTCCGACCTCTGGACCATCACCTGTTCAGTTTTTGCTGCGGCAAAAGCTTTGGCTGATTCAAATCGAAGATCCAAACGAACGATTGATGACAGGACTGAAAAAGCGCTTGCATCAACTAAACAAGAAGATTGGCTAGGCTAGACAAAACGCGTCCCGTATGCAGTGTGTGATTGACCTTATAAAATCCGGTAAGTCTTTTACGGCAAGGGTCCAAAAGTTCGCTCATGAAATAAGGATCGATCATCACACATTGACAATGCCAAAGCTGCTAACCATCAAGTAGCACATTGTTCACAAAATACGGGTGCTATCTGGCGCAAGGAGGAGAATAAAAAAGAGGGAGAGATGGGTCAGCGAAAATCAATAGTTTCTCGCTGACCCATCACGCCTCATTAGCGATCCTCCTGTTCTTGTCAAAAACTCACAAAAGTCCAATGGAGTTCAAACATTTTGGAGAGAGATTAACGAAGTGAAACATGCATTGAATGAGGTACTGAGAACGTCATACGTTTCAAGGAGCTGTGCGATAACCTCATAACGTTCGAGGATCAATGTCCATCAATTACTGTCGAGGAGGTGAAGAAAGCATTAAGGGACACGAGGAACGTCTCCGCTGCAAGTCCAGATGGTATTAGGAACTTTTGGTGGAAGAAGTTCTTGGCCCAAATGTTTTACCTCATATTCAAAATCGAAGATGCCCCTTCCGCAGTGGAACTACAGGAACTACAGGCCAATAACTTGTCTAAACGTCTAGTTATAAAACATTGAGTTGGGGAGGGAGAAAGTGAAGAGTACTAATCGAGTGCATTGCTAACATGCTCGTGCTCGCGGGTGGGGAGAGAGCCGAACCCCTTACTGTGGTGCCCACATATGTTCGCCTTTGAACAATACTATACTAAGACCACATCCTCCGCTTTTTGAGATTGTGCCCTTTATAATAATCAAATAAAGCAAACATACATTATCGTTATTTAATTGGTGAAATTTTTTACCACTGTGGACTCTTCCTTTGCCTCATCGGGAGCATTCTCCTCTCTAATCACTCAATTAACGGAACGATTTGTTGATCGTTTGGTTGTACATCTATTGACGCAGGTTTTTCCGAAACATAGTCTGGATTTCAGAATAAGAGGGATCACCATTCTCATCGTAATGAGGAGCTTGCATAAAATGCCATCCGTTTCGCCTGTATTCACAGGCGAAGATCAAGATTCCTGACTCTAAAAGCACAGGTAGAGGAAGCAGAAGCTGAACAAAATTATCAACGTTTGCTTTCCTAAAATTATCTGGGCTTGATTAAGGCACAGAGAGTTTTATTTTCGCGTATTGTGACGGTACCTTTACCATCTTAGCTTATCGTAGCCTCATTTTGAGTTAGGAGATTCCCAGCGATAGGTGCAGGGCGTGTCATAAACATCCTGAGCACCTATTGGTGCTCTTATGGTGTTGGCTGTGACCCTGATCTGCTTCAAGCTTCAGAGTCAATTGTTAAGATAGGAAGGTGTGGAATTTATCGAAATTACATGTTCTCGAAAATAGTCCCTGCTTTCTACACGAGACCATTTATCATGCTCCTTGACAAACGAGAACGAACTATGTTCGTGATCGAATTCTTGGCCTTGGCCGACTACAACACCAGAGTCAAGGAAATAATAAAATAAAGAAGTATAAAACCTCAGAAAGCGACATTAGAGGACTTTCGGATAAAATAATTGCTCTTATCATCAGCGATCTCAAACGTGCCTACAGTGCCTACCGGTAGTTTGATAGTTCTCTAGCGCTCTCTTTTTCAAATCGAAATCTTAGTTTAGCAGAAATAATAATAGAGAGGAGTTTTTCTGAATACAAAATTGAGCTACGTTTTATCGCTAGTCCTAAATGAATGGAAATTAATGTTCGAAAAACACAGGTTATAAAATATAAACAAATTTACTTAGCACTATGTACATGATCCAACTTAATTAATCAAACTCACAAATACTAAAATTAAAAACCTAATCACGCCGATCTACACTTTTTTCTCGTTCCATATTTAAAATACTGTTTTCATTTAATTTTCCTAAATTACATCCAATTTATTTCCGGAAGAACAAGAAGAAACACTCGGATTACAAATTTATTTTGCAGCTTTTTTTTGTTCATAGGACGGACTAATATATGATTCTGAAAGTCACTTTTGGCAATTCAAAGAAATCAAATCGTCAATCATTACATAACAAAGAATGATGTTTTTCCAAAAAAAGTAGTATAAGTTACATAATATTGTTCGATTCGAAGCAAAAATGAGTCTTCGCTATTACATCTAGTTTATAAATTATCTTTGACGAACAATGTTATACTTTTTATATATATATATAGTCTGCTTTGAGCAGTTTAAATCAGTCGAGAATGTTCAGTTTACTATTCGTTTTTCGCAATTGAGCTCTCCAAGGAATAATTTGTCCTTCATCCGAGTCGTAATTCGTCTCGATTTTTTTCTCCTCCTTTTCAACTTTTTCTATTTTGACCTCTTTTGGTTTTAATTGCAACGTCGATGTTGAATCCCAGCTGGTTGCGGGTGTAATTTCAATCTTGAGCGTGGAAACTGTTGCCGCAGTTGGCTGAAGTTGATGGCTGACTCTGAAAATCCTTATTTTTTATTCATTATTCTAATTTTTATATTTTTTACTTTTGAGAATCCACCAGTATGAGAATCATTTCTATCTACAAGTACGTAATTTTTATACAGTTTTGAGATGTTTCCAAATGTATGCTTTTTCAATTCGATGGATTTAACTTGAATTTCTGAAATTCCGAAAACTCACAAAATTGTTAATCACGAATAAAAATGTTAAATTATGAGATATATGGAAATAGTGGATGTTCCTGAATTCATATGCTTTATATTTACAATTTTAGTTACTGTAGAAATTGAATACTTTTTGAAATTAAAATTCTTTGTACATCATAATAGGTGCATCTATTTAGAAACTATTTCTTTGATTGCCACATTGAACTCTTTCTGATTTATTTATCGATACTTACTTCTTTTCTTCTACATCTTTTTTAGCAAGTAATTGTCTCTTCCAAGGTGGTATCGCTTTTTGTCGCCTTTCTTCGTTTTCTCTCGCAATTTGTTCCTCGAGTTCCTTCTTTGCTTTTTCTGCTGCTTTTCTAGCAAGCATTTGACGCTTCCAAATCGGAATTACGTTTCCAGCACTATCCTTTTCTGGAATCTGAAAAAAATATAGAAGATTTTTTTATTAAATATTAGAAAACCAGAAACAGGAGAGAATTTTTCTCTGAAAGGAGGGACAAAATTTCGGATAATTTACATTTACCTGATCCACGAAATTCGTAACGCTGAATGCTTTGCTGATTTCTGTAATTAGGTTCTGTTCCTGTGTCTTTTCAACCTGAGCTCTTTCCACTTTCAATTTTTTTATTCCTGGTATGTCCCTCGTTTTCTTAAGCTCAGCTATCAAATCGGTTTTTTGGACGAAAAACGGTTCAGAGACTATGCGTGAAAAACATTCAAATAAAGATGAATTCGCGCACAATTTATTCAAGATTGAGTAATTCAAGTTTCTCGCAAATTTTCGAAATTAAATTGAAAAGTTTAATCAAAAGTTAATATCAATGTAGTTAAAAATCCTTCCATTCTCAGCCCAAAGGCTATACAAGCAGAAATAGAAAATATCATAAAATGGACAAAATTTTTGTTCGACAAATCTTTGTTATATTTTAATCTAAATTCTAATATTCAATTACCATTTGTCATTGAGACACTTCGAGGTGGTGGTGCAGAAAATGTTTTCGTTGCATTCATTTTAATATTAGTTCTTCTTAGCTGGACACTCGTGAGGTCCTGAATGCTAATTGTGGCAAGAGGTTGTGGAGTTTTTTGAAATTCGATGGGAACTGGACCCTCTGAAACCTTTCGTAAAAGTGGAGAAGGTAAAGCTGGAGGAGGTGGAGGTCCTGGAGGAGGACTTGAGTCCTCCTTGTTTTTCTGCTCCTCTTCGTCACTTGATCTGCCTTGAATATCCAAATTATCGACAGATCTGTGAAAAGAAAAATTATAAGAATCAATTGTTTTCTCAATATCTACTATAAAATGTCCATTCCAACATTGTTCCTTTCCAGATTACATTTTAAAATTCTTTCAGGCTTGAAAGAAGAGAGCAAAGGTTAACCAATGTACGATTCAGTGATATCAGGATACAGAAAAACTCGGAAGAAGCGTGACAGTAGGGCGGAGAGGGGTGAAAAATGTCGGAGAATTGCGTGATGTAATCAACCCAAAAGGAAATTTACAACTGGCACGGTACCGCGCCAGTACCAAACTATACAATTTGATGCTGGCGCGGTATTGGCACAAAGC
>WSXT02047928.1:0-27670 GCA_011762715.2 Neuroterus valhalla | reverse complement strand
GATAATTTATAGAAAAATTGTTCATCTTGAAAAGTTTCGCAAGTTTTACATGAAATTTTTCCCAATACGGCGTATATATTTTTTTTTTGATCTTGACAACGCTTCTTAAACAATGACAAATTCAATTTGCTAGTCAAACTATGCGATATGTAAATATCAGTGGCGAGTATTGTAATGAGAATGTGTTCCTTCAGGCCAGTAGAGCCTTAAGTAAACTTAATGTAAAAAATATTTTATCAACAATGAAGAAATGAAACAAAATCCTCACAGAAGTGGAGGTTTTTAGCAGTTTTGCAATACTTGTAATTCTGTGTATGCATTACACTGTAAACTGAATTTCGCCGAGCGCGAAGCGCGAGTTCCAAATGACGCGCGCCCTAGGTGCGCTCAAACTTGCGAGCCGCGCGCGCAGCGGGCAGATTTTTTACCTTCCTTTTGTACCTCCTTTACATAACTGATGTTTGGTGGTGACTGACGTTATGGATTGATATACCACTATATAACGAATTAGCTCTTTATTTGGACATGACTCTATTTATGGAACATTTTAACACTTGAAGTTAGTGCTTGGATGAATAATTTACAGAATAAATAATACAAACTATAATACAGCCTTGGATGACAGGACTGACACTTTCAATAACGGACCGCGTGCCCCCGGGAAAGTTTCAAGTGATGAATGGAGACTGAGTGTGTGGAATGCCAGAGGTCTAAATGATCTAAAGGAAAAGGAATTGCGGGATACTATGCGCGTAAGGAAGCTTGATATTTTGTGCGTGCCGGAAACAAAGAAAAAGGGATGTGAGATTAATAAGGTGGAGAATGGTTTTGAACTCTGGTCAAGAGTAAACAAGGAGTCACATGCTAGACAAGGAATTGGTCTAATGATGAATGAGAGAGCAAAAGCCAGTGTCAAAATTCACGAGTGTGTATCTTCTAGATTATTGTGGGTTAAAATGAAAGTGGGAATCAGAAGACTGTTTATTGTAACAGCCAGGCATGGATTTACCTAAGGGGGAACATGGGCACTGCCCCGGGGCGGCAAAAATTTCTAAGGCGGCAAATTTAGGACCGAAAAAAATAAAGAAGAAAAAAGGAAAAATGCAAAAAAATAGTGATGAAAATACGGTCTCTGAGAAATAAAATCTTTTTCTAAAGTTTAAATTCAGACAATTGATACAAATCACTCCTTTTTCCTATAGAAATTTTTGGTTTTGAAGGAAAAAAAGGCGGCATTTTCAATTTTTGCCCAGGGGCAGCAAATTCCCTAATTCGGCTCTAGTAACAGCCTATGCTACTGTTGATGGTGACAGTTGAGAGGCAAACGACACCTTCTGGGGCTCGTTGAATGATGTAATAGAAATCTGAGATTCAGGTGATTGAATAATATTACTCGGAGACATGAATGGTTGGGTTGGTGTGCAACGCGAAGGTACTGACAGTGTACTTGGTCACTTCGGAGACCGAAAAGCAAATGGTGATGGGAATAATTTAATAAGTTTGTGCTTAGAAAAGGGTTTGTTTATTACAAACACTTGGTTCATGCACAAAACGATACACATGTATACTCGATGCAGAGGCGAAAGACATAGTATGATCGACTTTGTTGTAGCGGACGAAAGACTGAGAGGGCTTGAAAGATACAAGGGCCATGAGAGGGTATGAATGCGTATCGGATCACTATCTACTATCTACTATTAATAAAAAATCAAAATTGATTTTGAAGGAATTAAAAGACTATTTTGGAAATGGGTTAAAAAGAGTAGAAAAGGAAATACAAGCACTGAGGTAGTAAGAATCAAGAAAGCTGACGGCAAAATTGTATGGGATTCGGACAAAGTGAAAGACTATATGCAGGATTTTTTCAAGAAGCTGTATAAAGGTGAACCCATGGACACTAACAGTGACACAGTGAACAGTGACACTAACACGGATACGTTAGACAATTCCGATGTAGGTGGCGGAAGCAGAATCGGTATCGGCGACATTATTTCCGTAATTAGAAAACTAAAGAATGGTGAGGATGCCGGTGTTGATGGTATTACCTCTGAAATGCTGAAGTTCGGTGTCAGAAACTTGTTAGGGTGGCTGTGTGAATTTATGAATATGTGTGCTGTGAATAGCGAAGTTCCGAGTGATTGGAGAAAGGCGACTGTTGTCCCAATCTATAAGGAAAAGGATGGTTCAGGCGACTGTGATAATTATAGAGCGATTACCCTTCTAAGTCCTGTGGGAAAAATATTTACTAAAATACTTATTATTAAAGTCATCGAGAATTACAAAGGAAAGGATCTGGGAAGTTCAATGTGGATTTATGCCAGGGAGATCATGTGCGGACCAGATTTTTAGCTTGAAACAGATCACAGAAGAAAGCTTAAGAGCAAACAAAAAGTTTTCTGTGCATTTGTGTATCTGGAAAAAGCTTTCGAAAGGGTGAATAAAGCTGAACTTTGGGAGGTCCTTAAAGAATGTGGAGTGACTGGGTGGCTTTTGAAAGCAATACACGCAACATAATAGAAAGTGTGAGAGTAAATGGACAACTGAACGATTGGTTTGATATTAGGCAGAGCGTTAGGCAAGGATGTGTCATGTTCTCCTGGATGTTTGATATGTACATGGACAAATATCTGAGAATGGCTCTCTTTGACGAGTTACGCTTACCCCGAAAGGGATTCGGCTTAATGGTATAATAATAATAATTATACTAATAATAATAATTCAACGAGGAATCCGAATCCGTTGCTTCCGGAACGATATTTATACATGTTTCTAGTGGAAATCGTGATTTTCCGAAGGAAATCCACGATAATTGCACTTCTAGCAAGCAAACAGCAATAAATTACCTTAGCTCGAGCATGTGACACACATATTTTAGTACCTTCCAACCAGAAATCCAGATCCGTTGCTCCCGGAGCGATTTTTATTCATGCTACCGTTTAAAACCTTGAAAAAATCTTTGAATAAATCCATGGAAAACCCGCTAATAGCTAGCCGAGAAGGATTTGCGATATAGGAAGGAGCCTCATGAAACTATAACGTGCTTTAGAGCTCAAATCCCAAAGATACCACCTCCATTGTTTGATATGAAACGTTATTCATCATAAATAAAATCAAATTAAGTTATTAGAAATAATATATTTTACACCAAAAATTATCAGAAATATTATATTCGCTCAAAATTGCAATAAAAATTTAGTGCATTTTAATTACATAAATGATAAGCAACATTATTACTTATTTCGGAGAAAATTGTATATTAAGTGATATCCAGTCTAACCCAGTTCATTCAAAAAAACTATTTTTCTCTTTTGCGTTAACAGCGACACAGTGAAAATTGTATAATATTGAATGACTTAAGTAAGTTATCTAAAAAACCTCCAGTTATGCGTCACTGCACATCCTTGACCTTGCTTCAACACCCTTCTGTTGACTGATTCGAAGGCTGCTCTAAAATCCACGAAAAAGGCCACTAGTTTCCCTCTCTTCAGCCCCTAATTTCATGATTCTTATAAAAAATTGGTAATATACCTTTCTGCATGTTATATAAGTGGACAATGTCCTCCTGAAGTTATAAAAATGAATTAAATTGAAACCAGCAGCGAAAAACAAGTCTCTTGAATTCCGACAGTATAAAGTACGAATTTTGAAAATAAAATCCAAGAATAAATAGGTATTGTGTGAATCTGAATAACATTCTTGTGAAATCAAAAGGATGGAAAACTTTAAAAAGTTACTGAACCTTTGATTTTTAAAAAGAACCACAAATTACAAATCTTTTGAGACTTGGCTCTCTATATTTCATGAAATTCTGTATCGAATCATATGTTATTTTAAGAGACCATTTTTTGGCACCTAATGTAACAATATTCAAACTTTTTCATTAGCATTCGAAAATTGAATGTCTGTTAGAGTTATCATGAGAATTGATTCATCATATACTAAATCAAATTATATTTCAGATAAAAGAAATATTAAGGAATTTTAAAGTTACAGAATATGAGATGGAAACCACTGTGCTAGACTGCACTTGAAATTACAATATGTTCTCTTGCAAGGAAAATTGAGAGATATACGTTCTTTTAAAATTAAACAGTTTATTTCCTTTTTTTCTTAGTGAAAGTTTTACGGCTACCTAATCCGTGACGTGTAAGTCAAACATAACTGATAGCATAACTATAAGGCCTTCTAACATTGAAATTCGGAGACTTCCAGACTACCTAAATTGTCCTGCTTAACGCCTTTAGACAGGTGAAAGAGATTTATGACCCATAGATATGTCAGAAATATGAGTTTTTTACTAGTAAATCCATCTTTCCAATATGTGTGATAATTGAGATATGTGAGTGAGATAGTGGCTAGTATACATGTATATTTACTGAAAAATTTTGTGAAATAATCGAACTATTCGTATAGTATTCAAGGAATCCTCTAGAAATCGACTCCCACTGGTAATTAAAAACATGACGATTAAGAATGGCACACTGATTATCGCTGTAGCGATCATCTTCAATTCAATTGGTATGTAAAAACTGTATTAGAAATAGAAATAAAAATATGAGAAAAAGTTTATAAATCTATGGATGAAAAAGGCTCCTTTTTCAGGGGCTCAGTGTTTTCGCCCAAGGGCCTGTGGTTAATTCGATGTTAATTTTAACTAATTTAATCAGAGAAAAGTGAGCCACTATAGATTATTAGCAAATTATTCATTCGATCGCTCAAAATATTGACCACTCTCAGAGTAAAAAATATTAATCACTATTGAAAAATATTTTTTTTTATTCTCTAGTCTGTATGTGTATATTTATTATTCCAAAGAATATCATTGAAATGAAAAACGTGGCAAACAGAAATTTTTGGTTTGTCAAGTTTATTCAAACGATATGTTATATGAGGTCACATAGTAAGCTACGTTGTGTCGCAAAAAAAAAACAAGAACTATTTACACGCCTAATCTATTTTACCTTATACTTTATTTCCGTTGAATAGAATCCACATGCGTGTTGTACGATATTCCCTATTTTGTCAATTGGAGATTCTGACATTAAAAATTCCCAAAGATTTTCAAATGATAAGCAGTATAATGTATTTTAAAAGAGAAATAATATACACACGTGATAAGAATTACTTCATTGATTAGGCTAGGGTACAATCTTTAAAATACCTAACGAAAACCATTTTTCATTTTATTCATAATTCTCCTTATTGATTCCCGCATATTTCCAAGAAATTCTATCAAACCTAACGAGAAAAGCAACTTCATTTGGAGAAGCTATGCAATAGTCAGTTGGAGCAAATTTTCGAAAAAAAATATAAGGTGGTGCCTGGGAAGCATTGAAAAACTGATTAATTTATCCATTTTCAACGGAACCATCCCGAACTGTCAAGTGAAGCAAATTTATTTCCAGAAACAATTCAGTAGTGGATGACTTCCAAAAATTTTGAGGCGCCCAAGATAGCGGCTAATAAACTTTAAACTAATGTTTAGTTTTTTCATTTTTCAACCGAGGCCTCAAAAACTTTGCAATGTAATCAAATTTATTTTCAAACATTTTTGGCTGTATTGGACAATTTCTAGAGACAAACTTTCTTACATTGACAAGTTTAAAAGGCCTTCATTGAAATATGGCGAAATGAATCATTTACCTGAAGCTTGAAAGAGCCGTAATCTTGTATGTTTTCTTAATTTGGGCTCTTACCGACTTTTGTAAAGTTTCTGAAAATTAACTTACATGAATTGCCGAATTCGGGAAGCTTCCCTTTGAGAATGGGAAAAAAATGTTTTCATATTTTATCAGCCGTCATCTTGAATTGCTCCAGCAAATTGTAACCAAGACATCCGCCATTTTGGATTTGTTTTTTTGTGAAGGGCAATTTTTTGTTTTAATTGTGGGAAATTACCACAAAATTTTTGAGTCCAAAAGAATTACTCAGAAGAGTTTCACCAATTTCTAAACGCCACATTTGATAAAAAAGAATCCTTAATCATGTAGTTAATAACGAACCAATCACTCAGTTGTCCTTATACTCCCGCACTCGCTTTGCTAACATTATATATTGTCTGAACTGCTTCGGTAAGACAACCATCCATCTTGTCTAAAGCTTTTTCTAGGTCAACAAATGCACAGCAAATTTTTTGTTTAATCTTAAAGTTTTTTCGGCCATATGTCTAAAGCAACATTTATTTAATAATAGGCAGTAGATACGCATCTCTTTTTGCCATTTCTTATCACACCTTTCATATTTTGTCCGTTTTTTTCTCCCAAAGTGATGTTTATTCTACTTTTTCCTTCAAGTTAATCTATTTCTTAGTACTCGGTTTTTTTGTGGTATAATAGATGGATCTTTGTCATTACTGTTCAGAGGTACTACCAACTCTTGGCTATTTATTTTGTAATTTTCGAATGCATTTAAAGAAGGCCGGCCAGTGAAACCTTCCTCTGCTGAGAGGAAATCATCATCAATTACGTGGAATAGATGCGTTTTTCCTAAAGTTCAGAGTCTTATATTGCTACTTGTTGCCCCGCTGCACAGTGGTTCAAAACCCCGAATTTCCGGTCAAAACCCCTAAACATGTAATAATCGTGTAATAATTTCTCATCCAATTTTTTATTTTGGAAGAAGTTCATTATGTTTAAAACATTAATTTTTATGTCAATTACAAGTAAATAAATGATTTTATAATAATTCCCGTTAATGATTATAAGTTGATTAACACTCACATTAATATATTTATCAAAGTTTTGTTAGGAAAATAAGTTTCTTTGTCTATATATTTAAAGGAAGTCGAAGTGTTCACTGTGTACAAATAACATACGATTTGGTCAAAAAATTTGATGACAGGGATTAGTATATTCTGAAATTTCATCGTCCAAAAAAATCTTGAAAGCTCCCTCCTAATTCCCGCATCGCCCATGCGACGAGCCCATCGCTATGCGCCGCGCCAGGCACGTGGAACTTTGCGCCGCACGCCTCAAAGAAATTGTTCCCAAAAGAAGACGGGCAAGCTAGGGCAAAAAATTTCAACGCTACTTTATTGGGGACATCTTCCCGTTTGCAACACAGTAAGAATCGAAGCGGCTTGGTGCGGCCTGGGTAACTAATCCTTCATCAAATTTCGGAATGTTTACTGCGCGAAACAGAAAAAGGAGCGCGAGCATTCCGATATCTCTTCAAGACGCATGCATGATTATTTTCACTTCAAACTAGTAAAGAAGTATTCTACATACCTTTACGAATAAAACCCATGAGGTCAGGAAATACTAATCAACTTGCAACTGCCTTTTTTCGACATTCACATTTCACTCGGACGCGCAGGACTTTTCAGCTGCGTGACAAGTGTTCGGTGGAACGTTCGAGTTTGAGCGCATACCTTGTCGAAACTAATAAATATGGAAATCTGCTCTTTTGGATTTCTCGACAGAAATACACCTTATACACGTACAGTGAATTTCATCTCGACCAGAAGCTGCCGATTTCCGAGGTTTTGACCGGGAATTTGGGATTTTGAACCACTGTGCGCTGTCATGTTGCCTCTCTGTATCAAATTTTATGGCTTAGTCATTTCCATCTTCCCTCAAATCTTCTGATGACATATTGCCGGTGGTTTTGAACGGATTATCTCTGAGTGAATCGGAATCGGAAGAGTCGCCTATTCAAGTGTAGTATTGTTTACTTAGAGTTGCTTCATGAGTGTTGAATGTCAGCGAGACCTGATTTCGAGTGTTGCGTGTGTGTGTGTGTCGTAAATCGCGTCTCCAGTTTTACTATGTTTGGTATGTTTTTAACTCTTTAATTGCGTGGTTGTGCTACAAACTCGTCTCAGTTTTATTAGCGGAGATAGAGGAAGTGAAGCATTAACATCGTACCTATTGACGCAAGTCTATTTACCGAGATATTCCCTGATTTGGCTTTACCGAAAACGCCGATACAATTGAAATTGAAGTACCGTTTGAAGCAGCCCTACGCGTCGCCCCCACTTTTTTGGTTTCCTTAGCGTCCAGAGAATCTGGAGGGGATGGACCAATCCGAGAGATGGCGCTGCGAGCGGGACAGCGAACATGTATATTATTTTGCATTGGAAAATGCAACCAAGTGATTTAGAAAAGCGTTATATGGGATTACTGATAAAAAATAGACAATAAAGTGAGTAGCCTAGTGAAATTGTGATCTATTCTAAAAGTATTTGTCTCTTTATAACTGCGAAACGGTGAATACTATGGGATATCATTGCATAGCTACTGGTTGGAAGTCAGGTTATGACGGCCTAAAATGACACTTTTCCCTCGTACCAAAGGTTTCAAAATTGACTGCATTGTGGCAAAGGACAATTTTAAGAGTCGATATTATTTTAAAACATAAAAACCCAGTTTGCGAAAAGCATTTTTGGCCAGATAATATAATTTGGACGTCTGAAGTCCGAGGACGAGATGGAACTGTCATGTCTTAAAGAAACGTTCCTTTGAAAAAATTGTAAAATTAATTATAATTGCGCTAAAAATTTTAAAGTTTGAGGTTAGAAAAATAAGACGAGTGCTGTGGAAAAATATCTTCCATTCATTGCCTGTTCATATAATTAAAAATAGTTTTTTAAATCACTTTTCTCGAATTGAAATAATAATTTGTTTTTCTTGAAAAAAGTCCTTATAATGACAGAAAAGTCAGGCCACGTCAACTGTGCCCATAAAGTTTTTGTGATTTTTTAAAAAGTGACAACAATTGGAGAAAATCTGTAAATAATAGCATTAAAAAAAACATCTTGAACCGTTTTCCAAAAAACCGCACCGTTTTCATTATTTTGAAATATAATGTTTTGCAACATTTAATAGAAAAAGGAATAACTTGAGACTCATTTGCAATAATCGCAATAAATTTTTTACGACAGTTGTAGAGCATTTTCTCTATCTAATGAGAATTTTTCCTGAATTATATTTGCAAAACAACCTTTTTTCCATGAACAATGGTTAAAACAAATTCGATTATTCATAACTTCTAGGCCCCCGATCGCAGTGAAAATTTGACGCAATTTTTGTCGCGGACGCCACGTAATAATTGTTCGAGGCGAAAATAATTACCCTAATAATTCAGGGAATATTCCCATTAGAAAGAGAGAATGCTCCACAACTGTCATAGAGAATTTCATTCGATTATTGCAAACGAGTTGTAAGTTATTGATATGTCTATTAAAAGTTGCAAAAATCATTATTTTCAAAAATAATGGAAACGGTGCGGTTCTTTGGAAAACGGTTTGAAGTGTTTTTTTGTATATCTATTATTTACAGATTTTTCCAATTGTTGTCATTATAATAGCTTTTTTCAAGATAAACAAATTATTATTTCAATTCAAGAAAAAGTGATTTAAAAAACTATTTTCCATTATATGAACAGGCAATGAATGGAAGATATTTTTCCGGAGCACTCGTATTATTTATCTAACCTGAAACTTGGAAAATTTTTATAGCGATCATGATTAATTTCTTAATTTTTTCAAAGAAACGTTTCTTCAAGTAATAAGATAATTACCACCCACGCGCCTTGAATAAGCTGTAAACCATGTGCACACTTCAAAAACTTACCTGAGACATGACAGTTCCATCTGGTCCTCGGACTTCAGACGTCTAAATTATATCATATGGCCGAAAACGCTTTTCGCAAACTGGGTTTTTGTGTTATAAAATAATACCGTCTCTTCAAATTGCCCTTTGCAACAACGCAATTAATTTTGGATCCTTTGGTACGAGGAAAAAGTGGAATTTTAGGCCGTCATAACCTGACTTGCAACCAGGAGCTATGAATAATACCCCATATTTTTCAGGGTATAATCTAAGCCTCATTTAGAACTGACCGAATCCCTATTATACAGAAACTAAAAAAAAACTAAAAAAAAAAGGATTTGAAAATCCGATATTTCTGTGCATGGTAGTGTTTGTAGTACATCCTTAGATTTGATTTTTAAGTAATTCTTGTCTTCCTGTGCGCCAATTTTTCTCTCTTTTCTCCCTCCATCAACTTTTGAAATGTATTTTTGCACTGCCCATAATCAAGTTTTAGAACTGGCCATTTGTTTTTAGAACTGCCTTTTTGGTCAGAGCTGCCCGTTAGATTATACTCTGATATTTTTCACCGTTTCGCAGTTATAAAGAGACAAACACTTCTAGAATAAATCACACTTTTACTAGGCTACTCATTTTATCGTCTATTTTTTATCAGTAATCCCATAAAACGCGTTTCTAAATCACTTGATTGCATTTTCCAATGCAAAATAATACAAATGTTCGCTGTCCCATTCGCAACACCATCACTCGGATAATTATCCCCTCCAGATTTCCCAGATCCTAAGACAACCTACTACCACGTAAACCTATGGTCGATGCAGGGGGCTTTTTGGAAGTATGCAAAGAAGACTCATGTGCTGAGGGAATATTTGATCAAGATTGGTAACTATAACCTTAAACAGGAATGATGCTTACTTTTTTGTATCCTTTGTCTCATTACGTGTCGGCCCACAGTGGTCCAGCGACCCGATTTTCTGGTAAAAACTCAAGAACTCAAACAAAAGTTGTACGATTTTGACGAAATTCATACGGTTGAGGTTTTTTGGGTCGATGATTCCGAAAATGAAATCAGGATTGCAAAATTCAAAATGGCTGACACAAAATGTCGGGCACAAATTTGCGGACAATTTTCGTGAAAAGTGTTGCGATTTTGCTGAAATTCATTGTATCCAGATTTTTTGGGTCGCTGATTCCAAGAATGAAATCGGAATTGCAAAATTGAAAATGGAGAACTCAAAATGACGGACTTTTTTTTTGCGAAAAGTGTTGCGATTTTGCTGAAATTCATATTACCAAGTTTTTTTTGGGTCATTGATTCCAATAACAGAATCAGAATTTCAAAATTGAAAATGGCGGACATTTTTTGCAAAAAGTGTTGTGATCCTGGTGAAATTCATATGACCAAGGTTTGTTAGGTCACTGATTTCAATAATGAAATCAAAACTGCAAAATTTAAAATGGCGGACCCAAAATTACGAACGTTTTTGGCGGAACGTGTTCTAATTTTGTTGAAATTCATATTACTAAGGTTTTCTGGGTCAATGATTTCAATAATAAACGTAGAATTTGCAAAATAAGTATGGCAGATTGAAAGGGGGAAAGTATCTCGTGAAAAATAATACTTTTCAGCCGAAAATGACGTATCATACGTTTATTACGTACTTTCTTGTAATACATTTCATATTTCATCCTCGTCGTTGTCTTCAAGAACGCTGTCTGTGCCAGAATCTCCGAAGTCAATTCTTTCGTAACTCAGAAGTGCAAAAGCTTCGGGGAACAAACTTGTTCCTAGTTTGAAAGGAATCTTCCTCAAACTAGAAATCAGTAGGTCCTAAGAAGCTAGGAGTCGGAAAAAAATGCCTTCAATATTTTCTTCTCTCGAGCATTTGGGGGAGTAGTGTTTGCGGTAATTCCGGACGTCTTTATTTCATGACTCGTGAGCTTTTTCGGAGAGCTGTCCTATCGGCAAAATAGCCAGTTCAATAATTCGTGGGCCAAGCAGCAGTACTTTGTGCATGGTTGTTGACATACCGTACCATGGATATCATTTCTCAAATGAATTTTCAGTTTCGTTATAATATAGGTGAAAAAAAAACTTTCGTCTTGAATCCTACTCAGAAAAAATTATTATTACACAAAAATGTTTTTCATCGCTCCCTTACACATATTAGTTAGTACTTATTAATGGATTTCTGGACGATATTCACTTTAGAAATTCAAATGATATCCAAAATGAACATCGTGTTCATAATAGATGATTTTCTAACACTTCTCAGGCACATTCACAGAAAAAAAAACAGTTTCCATCACCCCCCACGGCGCACATTCCCCAAATATGATTAGCAGCTACTGGCTTCACAGAATGCGTATTTTCGACGAATGGGGTAAACACGGGTAGGTGATGCCAAAGGTTTCACAATCTGTGTACTTTCCTACGCAAGGAAACGTTAAAATCTCCGCAGGATCTTGTAGGATGAAAAAAATTCTCTATGAGAAAAATACAAATGAAAGAGAAAAGAAAAATTAAGCACTCGTATTCCGTCATTAATATTGCGGCTGAAAATATAAAACAATGGTTGTTGTAAAATATTTTCGCAATGTGCATACTTTTCGGAACAACATCTATTTTGGTTTGACTTTTTTAAATGAAAATTACGAAAACTACACCATTTTTTGTTCGGCGCTCGAAAGCGTGCACATGTATAGTCTCGCGCGGGTCTCGTCAAATGGCACTTTTGAGCTTTCACCATGGGCCAGGTGTTCAATGTAAACACCTAATCTTTTGGATTTTGAAGCTCCAATGCCATCTATTGACAAGTGCATAAAGCTCTAGCTCATATGGTTACTTTCGATTTTAGGGGTTTTGGCCAGAAAATCAGGCCGCCGGACCACTGTGCGGTCAAGTAAATGGCAGCTGTACTTCGACGCCCGTAGACGTCCTGTTATGGAGTTAGACCGAGCGTGGCATGATGATGCATTTTTTCATAGGCTCATTGCTGGGCTCAGCGGTCCTCGTCCGTGTTGGTAAGATCGTCAGATCTTTTGCGAAAGTTCCACAGCCAACTTGTGAGTCTTGACTGCTGGTGGCCGTAGCCTAGGCTGCGAACAAAACCTGCGACCTGTTAAAAGGGAAGAGTCCTAAGCGTCAATAAGAGAATATCACGAGATTTTCTCCGCTTGAAGTTTTCTAAACAGTCGCAACTCTGGCTCTAGCCTTGAGCAGAAAGTACCACAATTGGAATAGACGCCCTAGTTACAAACATGTAAAGAGGTATAAAATTCAAATATATTAGAAGTTAGAATAGCGTCATGTCAAGTGTAGATTGTGGGATTATGGAGTATTTGCTACCTCTATTTTGTATGGTGTACGCCCAGAGCCTATTTGTTTCAAGTGTGAGGCGCTACGCCCTCATTAATCGCATATTTTAGGAAATCGCTACAAAGATATAACTGATGATATCGATCTCGATGAAGAGAGCATACCATCTGAGTATGAAAAATGCATCAGGCATTGATAAAAAATTACAAGGTGAACCCAATAACAGGTGTAATTCTTTAAAAAAAATCTGAATCTCTAAGGATGGTAAGCGAATCGAGAATTTGAGGAAATCCATAGATACAAACAACACGGTGTTTGGAATCAAAACAGTGTTTCCCAGACTTCACCAAACACGATTGACAACAATCGTTTATTTGTACTAATTGCTTGAATAAATATGGAGAAGGCAACTCTCGACAACATGTTTCTTGAACAATTTGTTGGTGAAAAGTGTGCCTTCGAATCTTCCTAGTTCGAATGAAACAGAAAAAATTTTGTTACAAAGGGTCTTCTAAGTGACATAAAGAAAAAGTACTGTAATGAATAAACATCTGCCACGTGAGCAGCTCATTCATAAATTAGTTGAGCGTACGTTCTATTTGCCATTGCCTTTGGAAAAATCTTTGGAAAAAATTTGTTCAGAACCGCAAAGCATCATTCCAAATCTAGAACAATACATTTCGACACGCGGCTCACCCAATAAGAAGACCAAAAACATTTAGGAGATTTTAGTTGGTTCAGAGAAAAAATCAGCTTGGTTGGCATTTTACAAAGGTAAAGAAATCACTTTCAAGAAAATTGTTATACCTACAGCCTTAGAAACCTTATTGAATAATGTGCAGGAACCTTTGTACACCATCGATTATGATGAGCAAGATAATAAAGTCGATACAAAAAATTTCGTATAAACTGGTGCATCTACAATTAAAAACGATGACACTGAGAATGTTCAACACCTAAGCCGGCGTTTATCACATAAAAACAACCGTCTGACAAGTTTTATGAACATTACACTATCTGTGTGACGCCTTTCTCAAGGCCCTTTTTGGCAAATAAATAAATGAATCCAGTGAATAAATTACCAGTAAATAATAATTAGGTAGAAGTTTTGAGAACTAGATTTATTATCAGCTCTATTATACATAATGAGGATGGTTGTAAATATTGTGAATGCAATATAAACATTTGGAAAAATCGACGAACTATCATCTACTTCAGAATTATTAAAGAAGGTAATTCCTGCTTCTCTGTGTGCTCAGATTTGAGTAAAGGAATAGATCGTTCTAATTCCGAGACTAAAGAGACTTCTGAATTTGCAGGATGCAATTCTACAAGTTTAGTACCACATCATTTCACATCTTCAAAATTCATTTCAGGTAATCTCGTTGAAAAACCAAACATGTCTGTTACCTCGCTATATGCATAACTTCGTTTCTTCATTACGATTCGAACCTTGTCTACTATACTTTCTAATTTGAGCTTTTCTCTGCTAGCTTAACTTGCAGAAGTTTTAATACTTCCTTCTAGAAGTTTTTTTTTCGATTCGTTTATCTTCATGATGATTTGTGTAGTGTTGAAAATGGCAAAAAGAACTGATCAACGAATTTGCATCGTAACCATGAACCCATGATTCATCACCTGTAATAATCTTCTTAAGGACTCATCATCATTGATCATTTCCAAGTTGTTCAGAGCGATTTTATAGCGACGGTCTTTCTGCTCGGTTGCAAGCGATTTTTGAATGAATTTCGGACAGACGCGAGTCATTCCCAAATTCTTCTTCAAAATTTCCCAAACAGTAGTTCTCGGTATTCTGAGATCATCTTCTATTTCAAGAACAGTCAATCGACCATTACCTCCAATCGCAAGTTGCAAACGCTCGATGTTTTCCGGTGTTAACGTCAGCGGATGTCGGACAGAACGAGGGTCATTGTCAACACATGTGCGGTCATTTTTAAACCACCTGTACCATTCTTTCATCTGTGTTCTGCCCATACTTTCGTCCCCAAAGGCTTTCTGCATCATTTCAATCGTCTCCGTACAACTCTTGTTGATATTGAAGCAGAACTTGATGCAAGTTCGTTCATCAGTTCTTTCTGCCATTTTCAACACTACACAAATACGACGAACAGAAAGAACACGTTGGACATACACGCACGCTGCTCACTACCAAAGGGGTCCAGCCGGTAAGCACGGCATTCAGGAATTTGTGAGGGTCTACTGGTTACTCTCATACCCCACAGAGGCCGCTCGAGCGCTCTGGTGCGGAGATATGAACGTAGGTCGGATACTTCTCGGACACACCTCGTATATCAAATGCGAGAAACACACAATGTTATCCTAGAATTTGGAGGACTCTTCCGAAGCGAGGCCCAGGGCTTCAGCATCTACAGCCCCCCCCCCTCAATTCAGCACTGGCCCGATCATTGAAAAAAGAACAAATGCTACCTCAATCACACCATATCAGATGAAATAAATTAATTAACAGTCACTTGATAATAGAGAGAAAGAAGAAGATTTACTTTGTTTTCCTCATCTGCACCCATATGGTGGAAACGGTCAACAAGCAGATCGTCCACGAAGGTTCAATGATTTTGAGTACATTAAACTCCGACAGATGTCGAAAAATCCAAAATATAGGCTAGACATGCAGTTCTTATTATTTTTGAAGAAGAATCATAATTTAAAGAATCTTAATGCTGGAATTTATCAAAAGTTCAATGTTTCCCATCGATCACTCAAAAACATCGCTCAAAACTACCTTGAGCTGGTGTCTAAACATTAGCTGGAGAGTGTCTTGAATACAATTTTCGCAAGACTTCGTAATTCTGAATAATATTGGAAGAAATCCAAAAATTATTTACAGTACACCACTGATAATTATGGGCCAGCGACATTTTATTGACATTAAGCCCAGCAGAGTACTTGTGGGATGGTATGATTCACGCAATGCGTAATGTCAAGAAGCCTTTAATGGATAAAACATTGACTGATGAGGTTGTTGCTGCCCATCCAGTAACTGCTTTGAGTTACATTGACAATTAGTTTCATGCAATACTCGATTTTATCTGTTCGAAGGCCAATCCCATAGGTAAAGCGAAGCATCATCCTTGGAGACATAAATATCAGGTAAGGGGTACGCAGCACTTCCATACGTTACTTTGGATAAATGATGCTCCAAAATTAGGTAAAAATACAAATGAAAAAGAAGCAGAGTTTATTTGCAAGCAAATAACTTGCAAAATACCGGATCGAAATTTTTGCCAACACTTCATTTACGGATTATTCCACTGTACATAAAAATGACAACGCAAGAAATTGATAAATACATATGTGCCTACGGAGCTCATTCTGTGTGCAATATTTTTGAGTACGATGACTTGGCACTAAGCATGAGGCAAAAAGGCAACACATCTTACAGGGATATATAAGGTAGAATTCGGAGAGGATTTATTACTTAGGTTGATATCAACACAATTTAGAAAAGGACATTTACTTATAAAAGAAGTGCCATCGATGGCTGAATGCAAGAACTTTGCGACACCATAAGTTTTCTGCCAGATCATGCGGTTCGCTTCTCCCCTACTCGCAGCATGTGCAGCGCGCTGAACATTGAAATGCTCAGTAGACTCAAAATTCTAGAAATCGGCCTTTCGCAGACGATACGATTGACTGTTATTCGAGAAGATTGAGTGAAATTAGAACAAACAAAATTCATAAAAAATTGCAAGATTAAGATTGCACACGACCAGCACGTATCAGGTCATAAGAATAAAAGTTGGCGCAAAAACAATGTTGACGGTAAAATTGACATTCGTGTGGGATTGGCGGATGGAAGCGTTGCACAGTGGAAGCAAATCCGAAAAAGGTAGTAAAAAGCCCAAAAAAAGTTTTTTTTATACGAATCTTTGAATGCATTTCCATAGAGGACAGTTGGAAGCATCAAATTTCGAAAATTCACCAACAAATATAATAAAAACTCGCCTGAACTATCACTTTGAATCTAGTTGTCGAGTGCAAAGATTCGTGTCCGCAAAGGCTGAAAAAGCGTGCGGCTGCCAACGTGCGCCAGGCAGTAAAAAAAGGTTTGTGCATTCTGCAACATGTCTAAAGCACAGAAAAGAATGAAGAAGCGTAATACATCATGGACTATTAAAAGGTTTCCATCACACAGAAGCCAGTTAGGAAGAATTGATATCCGAAAAAGACATTTTTGAAGTTGAAAAATCATATTTATGGATGGATACAAAAAAAGTCCACTTTGTTCCACACTTCAACTTGTTTGAGCTTGCTTGTAAGAAATCTGTTGTTCAAGGGAGTCAAATTTTTTCGGCATTTAGTTGCTTTTCTGTCTCCGGTATCATCATTTACCAAATTTTTGAAAAAATTTAGAATTGTTCGCATTTACAATCCATAATGCATTGGAACCGTTATTTTCCAGTTTGCGAAACATCGAATGTAACAATTATGATTCCGATAGTGGAAAATTTTTTATTCTTCGTGTTATCTGTGAATGAATTATGTTATAAGTTTACATAGGTACTCACTATACTTGTTTTTTACTATATTTCCAACATCCCTGAATCATATCCTGTTTTTTGTAGCCATTTATTTGTCATTCAGAATATACACTTACCAAAACCAGACCTGAAAAGCTGTCGCATTTTCATTTATGATTGAACAGGATAATTTCGATTCATAACCTTTAATCATATCAAATCCGTCATCAAATTTCTCGAAAAATGAATATTAGATTCTTTTAGTTTAATTTTTTTGCCACTGCGTCCATAATAAGCGACCTCAAAAACCCCCATACATCAATTTTGAAAGGAATCAAAAGTTTGTTAAGCACACACGCCTGCCATATTGTATCCGCTTTTTTGTTTTCTTCAAATGCTTGACATCGCATCTGTAATCAGCCATCTCCAAAATCCAGTTATATCCAGTTGGAAAATAATCAAATGTTTATTTAGCATACTCAACCGCCATATTGACTTTGCAGTTTTGCTTTTGAAACTTTCGACACTGAGTTCGTAATCAGCGACCCCGAAAACTCTCGAGTAACAGGATTTGTCTCATTTTATGAACAATTTATACTTTTGACCAGCTTTTCGCAATTTGGTCCCACTGTGCGTTGGGACAACTGAAGAAATTCGGGCAGATGATAGCAGTGTTGAAACGATAACTATTATATTTCCATTGCAAAAAGAGAATGTAATTGAACGAGTCAGAGTAAAACTTGAAATGTTTGACGGAGCCTACATCATCAAGACCGGATTTCCAATTCACCTCAGTTATGCTAATATGATTTACAAATCGCAAGGATTAATTTTCAAAAATCTGATTATTGATGCTGGTAACAGAATGGTTGCACAGTGACAAGTTTTCGTAGCTCTGTCTAGGGTTGTTCCTTTAGATGTAGTGGACTTTTAATGAGCCTACTCGTTCTTTATGTATTTTCGGTCGCCAAAAACAATCCTGGTGTCCATGTGACCCCATCACATCTGGCTCGAATTCAAATAAAGGTCAAACCCCTTCATTCCCGAAAAATTCTATCGACCCCGAATTAAGAAGGAACGAAAAACTTTAAATCCATACATACTTTGACCTTTTTATTGATATGACCCTAGTACCCATGTGACCCCAGCACGGCTGGGTCAGAGTAGAATGAAGGTCGAACTTCGTTGTTTGAATGATAGAACTGTTTCGATCCCAGATTCCGAAATAATGAAAAATGTTACGTCCAGACACACTTTTACCTTATCATCGAAACGAACTCTGGAAGTAATATGGAGGTCATCTGAAGATCGAATTCTCTTTTGAATCATTCAGCTGATATTTTGGCCTAGAAGGCTCCCCAAACTACGTACTATTGTGTTCTTTTAGGGACGCTGAACACGGTCCTGGGGTCCATGTGACCTCAGCAAGTCTAGTTTAAGGTTGAGTGAAGGTCAAATTTTGTTATTTGAATGATACAATTGTTTTGACCCCAGATTTCGAAAGAATTAAAAATTTTACGTCTGGGTTAAGATTGAATGAAGGTCGAACTTCGTTATTTCAATGTTGGAATTTTTCCGACCTACGGTTAAAGATTACCTCTTATCCAGAGTGAGCTCCAAAAGCCATTGAGAATTTATAATATAAATTTTTAACAAAAATGTTATGTTAGTATAGATATACTTCTCATGAAGCGACTTTATAAAAATGTAGCCAGGTGATTTAACATTTAAAATCAGCTGAATGTTCACACTCAACTTTGACATCGAATTTTGATTTGTTCCATTCCTTATATTGAGCTATTAACTTCTTATTCAAAATGAAACATTCAACCGTAGGGAAAATGCTTCTTTGTGCAATCTCACTTCTCAGACATAAGCTGAGTAGTTTAAAACGAGGATTCACCCAGCAAATAAATTCTAAATGGCTTTAAGAGTCCACTTTGAGTATGCGGTAATCTCGAATCGTAGGTGGAAAAAATTCTATCATGATTCAGAAGTGAATTCGTCCTTCAGATGACCTTAAAAAATATTCCAAATGTCATTTCGATAAAAAGCTCAAAATGCGCCCGAACGTGAAATTTCCCTTTCCTTCGGAATCCAGGGTTTAAAAATGATATCATTCAGATGACGAAGTTTGACCTGCATTCAACCTTGACCCAGACATGCTAGGGTCAAATGGATGCCAGGATCGTGTTCAGCGACCCGAAAAACACAATGGTACGTAGTTCAGGAACTCATTCCTAGCTAAAATACCAGCTGGATGATGAAAAAGAGAATTGTAGCTTCAAATGACCTCCAAATGACTCCCACAGGTCATGACGATAGAACGGCTTGTGTATAAATGTAAAATTTTCTGGTTTTCCGGAATCCGGGGCCAAAATAAATTTAATTTCCAAATTAAGTAGTTTGACCTTCATTTGACCTTGAGCAAGATGTGATGGGGTAACATGGATACCAGGATCGTGATCAGCAACCGAAAATACATATAGAACAAGCAAGTTCAGAAAAGGTCCACCTCGATTTAATACTTTATTTATATAGTCCCTAGGGCTAAAGAGCCCTCTAAGGAACAAATGATACGTGTACTATAACATATATCTACGTACATACTCTGGTCGAAGTAAGATAACAGTTGTGGTAATTCAATCTTGCATGTAGTAATTTAAAGTGTAGAATTATCTATGTTAAGTAAACTATCGAAAAATAGTTTCCTAAAGTGAAAGATTGCAGCTTACAGATTCCATGTGCCCATAAAAAATGGTCTTCTCTTGGCCACATTCAGGAGTCTGGCTCTTCACCAATAGAATTCTCGTAGCTGTGGGCAAGGATACCTTTTTTCTTTTGAGCTGTTGCAGCACCATAAAAACCTCCCGCGAGATGTCAACTACATGCTCACTCCAGGAAAGACTGCGGTTAAGCTTTTAACCCGAATCCCTTACAACTTCAACCAATTCAATGTCAAGGCCATCAATCATAAGTGAAGGGAAGTTCTTTAAGGTTTCTAAGGTCGGGGAGAGAGGGGGCTCAAGGGGCGTTGTGTCGGACTATTTTAGGACGGGGCTGGACATACCGACTAAACCTAAACCTCCGTTTCCTAGGCCTATGGATCTACTCACGATACTGCCCGTTATAATAAGGCTTTAACATCGTGAGCAGAGGCCCCTTTTAAGTCGTGTTAGCGACTCTTCCGTTATGTTTGTCTTTGCAGATACCTTCGTGGCTACATTGGTTCTCCCGTTGCTACCAATCTTCGGCTTTCGTGGATCTTGTCCAGCACAGTTTAACAATAAATGTCTCTATGGTTTTCCATTAGTTCAGACTTCACCATTAGAGAGACCATCTTTTCGGGCTTGACCTCTACGCTCGTTTTGGTGTTCACCTCCTGTCGGTAAGTCTACCACCTTTGACACGTAAATAAGATGTGGTTAACGTCGTCAACGGGGTCGTTGCAAAAGTCGCAAGATCCCGATTGTCTTATTCTTAACCGTTTGAGGTAGGCGTTGAAGCATCCATGCGCGGTTAGTGCTTGCGTAAGGTAAAATCCAACTTCACCATGCTTTCACCCTAGCCACGTGTGAAGCTGTGGGATAAGCTGATGCGTTCATCTTCCCGTGTTTGCTTTAAGCCAGCGCTCCTGCCATTCGCGTGTGAGTCTGACTCTGGCTTCCTTCTCCACTTCAGCGTTGATTCGCCTGTTCTCTCCACTCCTAAGGCATGCTCGTTCCTTACTCTGGTCGTAATTTTTCTTCTTTTCCAAAGCTAAAAGATCTATCGGCGGGACGCTTGCGAGAACCAGTATCGCACTAGTGGAAATTGTACGGTAGGCTGAGACGATTCTTAGTGCCGACGCCAACATTCTTCTCAAAGAATAGTTCGAAGCAGCCAGTGCCCACACTGGTGCTGCATAAAGCAGCTTCGAGTGGAAGACGGATGCGATCCAGCCAGCGCTTGACTCTTCTCAGGCTCTCTTCGATCCTCAGCTCTAGGATATCGACGTCAACCGCTACTAAGTACCGCTAATAAGTTATATAATAAGTTCAGTGCCTTCGGGCAAATCCATTTGCAGGAAGTCATCATAAGTGATGTTCCATATAGTAGGACCTATCCTCGAGCCCTGTGGCGCACCGCACGTAATCTCTTCCTCGATGGAACAAGAGTCTCGTTGGTAGATTACCCATCTGTCGCTCAGGTAGTTGTCAATCATATGAATGAGGTATGCTGGGAGCCTTTTGCTCTCCCGGGCTTTAATACAGTCCTTTCAACGTATTAAGTTGAAAGCGTTGCGTATATCTATAGAGACGAGAGCGCAAAAACCCTTTTTATAGAGTCTCCCGGTCTTGTGCCTTGCCTTCCTTGCCATGTCAACTACTGCCTGAACCGCGTCTACAGTTAAGTATCCTTTTCGAAAACCGAACTGCTTCCGAAACAGGCTGTATTCTCCGGTCATGTGGTTGTCCAGTCTTTGGAGGATCAATCCTTCCAGAAATTCCCCCATTGAGTCCAGGAGACATATTGGCCTTTAGGATGAAGTCTCATTCAGAGGCTTGTCTCCTTTCCTAAGAAGAACCAGTTTCTGCTTTTTCCATTCAATGCAGAACGTTCATTCCTGAAGGAAAGCATTGAGCATTTCTAGCAGCATACCCGGATACACCTCGATTATCTTTCGCAAGATTTCGTAAGGCATCCCGTCCAGGCTTGGCACCGTGCCCATCTTCAGTTTAGCTCCTGCCGTCTTAAGTTCTTCAAAGGTAAAGAGGTCTTCCTCCCTTACCACAACGTCCTGGCATTCCTGTCTTTTCCATGGATCTTCCTGTGGGAAAAGTGCCCTTATTATTTCCCTGACCCAATGCGGTTTGTTCAGACCTGGAGTTTTTTGTCTAGGTACCAATTTCTTGGTAACTATTTTGTACGCCACGCCCCATGTGCCCTTCTCTATCCCCGCAAGCAACTTCTTCCAGCAATACAGCTGGCTTGCTTTCATCGCCTTTTCGAAAGCTTTCTTAGTCTTCTTCCATGCCATCTTGTATGGCCTGCTTCCCTTGGAGCGGGTACACTCCCTCCTTGCTTTCAGGCTTTCACAGACCTCTCTGTTGAGTATGATTTAAGCCACGCAATTGAAGAATCGGATAGCCTAAACCTTCTAAGCTTATGTAGAAGAAGTTCGCGATTGACCGAGTCAAACGCTTTAGGAAAATCAAATAGTACCACTATTGTGATTTCCCTCCTATAAATTGCGTTTTTAAAGTCTGTGGTTACCTTAAGGGAAGCCGTAAGTGTACTGTGTTTTGCCCGAATGCCCGACTGGAGAAGATCAGTGAACTGATTATTATCGAGATATTTTGTGATTTGCAGATGGACTATCTTTTCTAATGGTTTTGTCACTGCACATAAAATTGAGATTGGCCTAAAATCGACCGAAAAGACGGTATTAGCAACTTTCGGAATTGCACGAATAATTGCTTTCTTCCAAACATCTGTAAAAATTGATAGAATTTTCGTCAGGTCCAAGGGCATTCGACTTGATTTCCATAAATTTTCCCAGACAAATATCAGGTGATATGTCTGAGGAAAAGAAGCCAGTATTGTTAAAGGCTGAGCTTAGAGAGCTGAAGCGAGATAGCAAAAGACGATTCATGCTTGAGGGAAATGAGGGATAAACGTCTTAACAAGTGCCAGATATTTTCGTTCGTATCCCTGTTTCTAATAGCATTATAGTTGTACTTGTTCGAAGAGTCTCTAATTTTTGTTTGAACTAGGTTCCTCATTTTATGATCCCCAGCTTGAATACCTGGGTTTTTTGTTCTTTGAGCCAGTCGGTGCGTATTATCCCTTTTCTTCCTAAGGTTTTTTATTTCAGTCGTAATCCAAATCGCAAATTTTCTTTGTTTGTGAGGAGTATATAGGAGAGCAAATCTATCAAACGTGAAAGAGCTCTTCCCAATTGTAGGTCATTAAGTGCTGATGAAACGTTTCTTCATGCACCCTAGAGGGGTTTCTCGTTTGATTTTGCAATTAATTCGATGGCTGATTAAAGATGTATTTGTAATCAATCTTGATAAGGTCGTGATTCGAGAGAAAAGGAATAGAGTCCTGGGCGTAAGAATCAAACTTTTCTAGATCGTCAACTATCATAACGTCAATTCGAGTACATGATCGGTCTCTGTGATGAGTGGTGTTGTGTGGGACGAACGATAAGCCTGAGGCTCGCGCAATGGATTTGAAGTAGATAGATTGGTTGATTCAATGTGTCCCCTGCAGGTTTGCATTTTCCTCCTATCTCTCCACTATTCCTTACACACCCTACCACTACCTTAATAGTGAGTAAAGGGGACATACAGCTTAAGGTGGGTTCCGAACCACCAAGAACATCAGCCCTAAGTGCTTAGAGAAACCTTTTCCTCTAGAGGTACCGGCACCATGAGTTTCCGGAGATGAGCACTCCCTTGCTAAGCAAGTGTTTACCGCGTGGGCCGCTGAAGCTCTTCCAGAGTGCGAGGCGGGAATCGAAGCCACAACCAGCCGTCGTGGGTCCAAAGCGCATGCCTTAGCCCCCACGACCATCTGACCACCCTGGATTTGGAGTATTTAGTGTGATTGCCGGCAGCATTTACGTTGGTGTCAAAGTCCCCAGTAATAATTATATAACCATAGTGAGGTACGATAATCGCGTACATTGAAGAAGGTTTAGAATTCCTGATAGTGTGCCAAGAGAGATTGTGCATTTACATGGCAGATTTCTAAATCTCCATAATAGACGGAAGAAAAGTCTAAATGAGGCAAAGAAATTCAAATATTTTAGAACCGCGGAATTCACACAAGAGTCAAATAGTTTAGTATGAAAATGTTTGCGAACAGGAAGACCAAGCAAAATAAAACTTCCCAGAAACAATAAGGGAAATAAAAGAAATGTTGACAGGCCAAAAATCGAGCAAAGAACTCCTCAGTCGAGACGTCGCGATTATAAAAATTATGCAGAGAATAGAGTTTTCAGAGGCAATAACAGGAAAATACTGTATTTAGTTAGTAAGTTAGGATGAATGTGTGGTATATTATTGCATTTGAACAAAGCCCATATCTCAAGATTTCAGGAAAATAGCATACAATATATAGAAATTAAAAATATGCATTATCTGTTATCATGCTACTTAAAATACAACTGTAAGCAATACTACCAAAAAGGTGCACATGCTATCTGTAAATCTACAAATCCAGGCCGACCAAAAATTAAGAAAAAATCATGTATGTACGTACATAAAAAGAATAGTAAATACTAAGTGACGAACCAGCTCCAATCTGAGCTTCAGTCAGTATGTTGTTAGATTAATCTTAACGAAATACCTCAAGGTCATTGATATGAGCCAAAAAAACTCTAGGTGCTCCATCTTTCTTTCGACAAAAAACTCTTCTCCCTGTACTCCACAGATACCTTATCTTCTTATCCCGCCTCAGCATGAGGGCAGCGCTGTAGATAGCCCGATTATTTTTTGAGAGACCCTTTGATAGAAAGTGCCTGATCTCCACTTCATCCCAATCGTTTAGTGGAGAGTCGTTGTTTTTGCATTTTTAATCATGCTAGAGCAAGCTGTTTGCTGGTTCAACTTAATCACTACACTTGTTTTATTCCCTTGATGGATAAATCCAAAGATTCATTGAAAGCGATTTGCTTGGACTCGAAAGCGTCAAGCTTAGAAGATATTTGAATAAATTCCATCTCCTATCCCTTTTTTATCGCTTTGAAAATCGCAGTTTTAAGAGCAGGGTCCAAAGTAGCTGCAGAAGTCCCTGTGTTGTTTCTCCAACAGGTGTTTCGAATGAATTTCTTCGTTGTGAGTTGTCGTTTTTGATGCTCAACGTGCATTTCGAACAGTTTCACGTCTTTTGCTTGCTATTAATATCTCCCAAATCCTTGGCAGATAAGTTGAGGCAATTCGCGTGACACAGAGCTTTACACTTGCTACAAGCTATCGAGCCCGTCCCTCTAGTTACAGATCCGCGGAAAACCGCACAGGCGACCATCTTGGTAAATACTCGTGTCCACTTACAAAACTTTCAATAAAACGCAATTTCCTACTTCGAAAGTAGAATCCAAGCACTGGACCCCAAACCTCAACAACAATCACTGTTCACTAAGTCTATGATATGTTCCATTATTGTCAGATAATGCAAATAATCACTGATAAATACGGAGCGGCATCAAGCACATCTAACGTCACCGACCAGGAGCGTAAAAGTATATTGCGTAACGATAGTCGAAAGGCAAAGATTTTACGAGTGTGAAGTTAGCTGCCCGAGCTAAGCGAGGGCTGATATCAGACGAGTGAAATCGTTGCCTCGACCCGCGTCATGCATACAATTTTTCATCATACCGATAATCGGGAATTCGACTGGAGATGCCTGTGAAGCGAGTCGAGAACCGAGTTTCATACCAGAGGGGAGAAAGTGACAGTGCACACAGAACACCGCCATTTGCATTGATCTATCACTTTCTTCTCTTGGGTCAAAAACTCGATTTCCACAGGCATCGAAATTCGAATTTTCGATTGAGGTATGATGGAATATCCTTTTGTGGTCCTGTGTTACGGAAAATATATCGATCTGACTTGGCTTTGATTTGGTATCAACTTTTCTCGATATTATTAGAAGGCAGCGAGTAAGTCATGGATAGAACTTGGGCACCGCATGATACATCACTCAAGTATCAAGAAGCGGCTGCAGAAAATATGGAATCTGAGTTCTTGGGTTCCACAAATTTTCGTGGAAAACGCAATCATGATGAAGTTTCTTGCTATGCTAATTTCGCGTTTCAATGCATTTTCAATATCTCACTTCTACAACAACAACTGATCTTGACCAACGATGACAGTACTCTAAAACGGCATTGATGTGGTTAATAATTTTACCTGTTGGCAACAACAGGATGCGTCAAAAACCTTTCGCGCTGTTATAAACAAAGTTGAAAATATCAAACATTGATCAGCATAGAACAATATGTCACCGAACATGCTTCCAGTGCAAGATTATTACTCGTAGAGAAATTTATCATGTAACACTGAATTCACCCGTCTCACTTGTGTGAAACAATGCCGTCAATCTTCAGGCATTAATCGATGACAATTCCCGACCGCAAACAATTCAAGATGGGAAATGCTCTCCGTGCTCAGGAGTTGGAATTTATGAATCAACAGAAATAAGTTCCTCTTGAAGCATTACCATTGTGCGTCTCCTTGTAGCAGAATATAACCAAAATAAAAACTTGCTTTTCAGTTTTATGTGCATAATTATAAATTTTGTAGAAATATCTTATTTAGCATTTTTAGCGACGTAGTCTACACATCGAAAAATCTGAAGGGGAACAACATTATCAGTGCATATTATATTTATAGGCTTGTTAATTGATCATTGATATTTACGGATTATTGCTATATTATTCATAAAATAAAAAAGATATATACGCAACCACACGGAAAAAAAATCCACAGGAAAGTCACGAACTTGTAGCTAGGTCTCGGATACGAGAAAAACTTGTGAGATTATCATGGATTTTCATCAATAATGTATAAACTTTGATAAAGGATTCAAGAACTCGAAGTGATGATTCAAAAACGGTTCACCACTTTTTTTCCGTAGGTTATTCGTAATAAAATAACGAGTATTTCGAGAGTAATACGTAAGAGCTTGCAAGATATAGAATCAATATTTCATATTTGTCGTTTTCGGTTATTCACTTCTAACGAAAGCAGGGAATTAAGATTTTTGTTCGCAGAAAATTCGGGAACTCTATCTTGAAGTGAAGTGCGTGATTGTGTTAGCCCATCTGTGTATCAGACGTTCGAGCCTCTATTGTGTTCTGATGTGTGTTTTGTTTCCGAAGTGCCTCGGCCCCGGCGAAAATCATTCCGGAAGCTTCTAGAAGTACAACATTTATCGGAACAAATTGAAATAATTAAGTACTTATTCACATTAGATTATGTTTATTAAAATTAATTTATTCCGAAAAATTCAAGGTCAAATTTATAGATCACATTATTACATTTATAACATGATGAATAAAGAAATGGTTTTCATTGGAAAATATAGTTTGAATTTGTGAATTTCCTTACTATAATAATACTTAGAAGAGAACTCGAAATTTTACTGGTCATATATTGGACGCGGAATGAAATACAGAGAGCCTTAAAGTATTTAAATATCAGACACCTATCTTAAAAAAGACATTTGCGATTATTTATAAGCATCAATATTTTTCTTAAAATATTTGGTGTTAAAACGTTTCGTCCTGGGCTGATTTATTGGACTCATCA
>WSXT02047917.1:0-13080 GCA_011762715.2 Neuroterus valhalla | reverse complement strand
TTTTATTTGTATGAAACAAAAATAATAAAAAGTCAAGAATTAAATTTTTTGGGAAACTTTGCATGGCACCAGAAAAGACGATTGAACGAAAATTGTGCATCTGATTAACAACATCGAAATGGAAAAAATGCGAAAAATGGGTACATTTTTTTTACAACGCCAAAAATAAGGAAATTACCTGATATCAAATACTCAATTAGAAGGAGATAGTATGAATCACAACTTCCTTTACAAATCAATATTATATAGCATTGTTGATATACGGCAAAAGAAGATAGGCACTAGATTATTGCAGTTGAAAAGGATCAGTATAAGTAAACTCCATCATAATATAACGATCTCTAATTCAATTACATCGTCATAACGATACCGTTCGCATTTCCCAATGCCAGGTTTTAAGACGTTTTTCAAACGCAAATTTCAACAAATGAAAAAAGGTATGAAATCCCCTATCCCCCGCCCCTCTCGGGAAATCGCCAATGTATAAAAGCTAGAATTAATAAAAATGACCCCTCTTATGGAAAATATTTAGAACAACCTAATGAAAAAACCAAGATACAAAAGCATTGAAATCCGTACAGAATTAATATGCAAGGAAAGCTTGACACTGTTAATCTTGAAATTATAAGAACGAGTATGTTGACTTTAAATATTCTCATCCGCAGGGAAAAGAGTGGACGCGTTAATTATCGTAGTGGAATAAACAATTCTTGGTTGAGAAATTCGTGGGCTGCTGTACAAGAAACAACCTCTCTCATGTTGAAAATAATGTTCGTCACATCATAATCAGTTACATATGTATAATAAAGTGGCACAAATAAATAGCTCCCGCATAATAATAAAGCTAAGTTGAATAGTATTATGATGTTTTTTGATGCGACGAACATTATTTCCAACTTCAGAGAGGTTGTTTCTTGTACAGCAGCCCATGAATTTCACAACCAAGAATTGTTCATTTTACTACGATAATTAACGCGTCCACTCTTTTCCCTGCGGATGAGAATATATATAGTCAACATACTCGTTCTTATAATTTCAAGATTAAGAGTGTCAAGCTTTCCTTGCATAATAATTCTGTACGGATTGCAATGCTTTTGTATCTTAGTTTTTTTCATTAGATTGTTTTAAATATTTTTCATAAGAGGGGTCATTTTTATTAATTCTAGCTTTTATACATTGGCGATGTTCGGAGAGGGGCAAGGGTAGTACATTCAGTACATCGGCAAATTGCAGATTCACTCAGCTGTGTATTTCCGCGTTGCGTGCGAGCGTTTGTATGAATGATTTAAAAATAGGCGCCAGGTTTGAGCAAAAAATATATTTTGTAGTACGACATTGTTCTTATATAGATGCGTCAGGATTGATCCGAATATCCGCACATAGGTGTTTAGTGGTGTTTTCCCCTCTCACTGCAAGTAGACTTTTTTCCTCCGCCCTATCCTTTCTAACAATGAGTCATAATTTTTCGTGCAGTAGATTTGAGATTCTCATACTGTTTCTACGGAAGATTGAAAAGATTGAATGTCTTTCGAATTCATTATGTTTATGTCGTCTTGAAACATCTCGTTTACTTCCGAATGATGAATATTAAATATTCACATTTTTTATGCTTAAAAGTGAACACTCTTTCCACTTATTGCAACGAAAATATGAAATAGGCCGGTTGAAACCCACAATTTTAGTTTTTGAAACGAATCACTTATTTCCGTGTTTTAATATTATATAATACTAAGGTTTCAACAGTTTTTATCATGTATTCAAATAGAAAGTCTCTCAGTGCAAGTGCATACATCTACAACATTGTTTATGTCGTAGACTTTTATCGGACACGGCATTTCATACAAATCCTCGGAAATTGATAGAAATTCGTTAAGGTTACAAATGTACCTGCGTTGCCCTTTCTATCGTCTCAGTACCTAGACGAGGGGATTACTTGATATTGATATAGAAGAGAGGGCTGCGACCGAATAGCGTCCCGCGATTAGGAAAACCTTCGAGTTGCGTCCCACGGTATTAGTCCTAGTTCAGTTCCGTCCTGATGTTTCTGATCCACTCTACCACCGAATGGATAAGCTCAAAAATGGAGTAAGGGGAGGCGGTAAGGATCGGAGGTTTAGTGCATGAAATTTAGTGCTGCCAACGATGGCCTGGAATTATAATAAATAGTCCAATTAAACGTTTAAGAATTTCCCGTAAGCGCGTGAACGGCAAACAATAACGCGCTTCAGGTATCGCACTTGCAATAGTATCTACACCGGGCCATCGTTGGAAGCACTATATTCAAATATCTGAAAATTTTGACGGTTTCAACGTGTTACTAGAAAGGTGCAGATGTGCGTTCGTTTTGCGCTTGTGATAGTTTTTGTTCTGTGCCTTGTGCTATTTTCGTGCGCTCTACAAAAAACGCTAATACAAAAATGGATAACATGATAAGTGAGAAAGTTAAAAATTTATTGATCGCAAACGGACATAAATTTTGTTGGAATGATTCAGAAGTGTGTTCGACCGCTAGGTGTCGGACTGTGCTGTCCAACTGTTTCGTAGGATCCTGTATTTTTTATTTTCTTAATGGCTAAATAGAATATTTTATTGATGTTCTATTTGTGTTGATGGATGCGTCTACTTCCGGTTCAAGTGCCCGAGCTACGGAGTGTAGCGTTTACGTCGTCTTTCATAATTTTGCTTCATAAGTTCGGTAAGTTTTGATTGTGTTCGCTGTGACATCACGGTTTGTTTCCGTTGGGCGCTTTCTGCTGTGCAGACGGCCCCTCCAGCTCTGTTTGTGGTGTGTGCAGGAAAGTAAGTTTGGCGGCCAGTGTGGAGGGGATATCTACGTAGCTTACTTCCAAACTGGAGGTAGGGCCGATTCGCTACTGCTCTACTTTACTTGTCATTGGAGTAGGTTAAATTGCCTGAGTAGAGGCGTCCCGCCTAAAACTACCATCCAAAATGCACAGCTTTCTACGAGGTCCCTCATAAGGTTAAAATCTGAACAGTCAGCAGGCATTTCCACTCTAGTTTCAGCTTCGCTGATAAGGCTCCCAAAAGTTTTTCCATCCCGATCAACAAAAGTATTCTCGTCTCTTCAGAAAATTCTAATCACAAGGCTCGCATGGAGGATACTCTACTTAGCAAACATGAGTCGTTGCTGAGTTCAACAAGAAAGGATACGTTTTCCGCAGAGCACTACACAGAAAGCCAAACAGAAGATACCTCTCACAATCAACTGACTTCTCCACTCTCAAACACCCAACCAACTGCTGCCCCAGATATTGTTTCGCTGGTGCAAGAACTAGTGAAACTTAGAAGAGGCAAAATGAGAGCTCAGCTTCTGTTTCAGCCCAACTGAAATCTATCACCGAACGAAACACCCTCTTGTTGAACAAAATGGAGTCCGTAAGCTCTAGAGTAACTAAAGTTGAGGCTTTCCAAAAACAGCTAAGGGAAGAAAATTCTGTTCAGAAGCAGCTATCGAGGACATCAAAATCTCACACGGAGAAAGGATAAACCGCTTGGAAAATTCTATTTGGGACAGGGAAGTAATTATCTTGGAGCTGCCAATGTCCGCTCACGAAGATCTATCAAGTATCGTAGAGAAAATGGGTGTTTTGACTGGCACTAAACTAGTCAAAAATGGAATTGAGGATGTATTTCGTATTCTTTCCAATGTCAAAAATCGTCCCAGACTTATTATCGCCCCACTCAGAAGGGCGAGGGCTCGCTCGGACCTTATTACCTGCAAGATCAAAAATAAAAAATCCCTAATGGTCTAGGAAATTGACCCGATCTTAGAAGGAGTCATCTACGCGGATCAAAACCAATCCATGGATACTAACTTACGCCTGAAATCATTCAAGGAAATAAATGAGATTTGAAAGGTTTGAGGGCAGAGCATGGATCTTCAGGAAATCAGTCTGGATCAGAAACGCAAAGGAGGCTTCATCGAAATCAAGGAAGGTTCCAGAAGAGGCAGATGAGTCTTTTTTTTGGAAACTCATCTTAGCCCAGCATCGACATCCGGACAGTTCTGACTTGCCTCAACATAACAGACAACTACTGTTAGCGTGCCTGATACGAAGTCACGAAATTACTCGCAAGTCAGGGTGTCTGACGACCCTGGTATGTTCAATAACTTTCTCACCTTTGCTCCGTCTTCCTTTGTGTGCGACATCTCAAATGACCGAATCAATCGTACGCTAAGCTCCTCTCTTATACCGTAATCCATTATATTATAGCTATTTCTGAGTCGTGGCTGCATTGTGATATTTCCAGTGCAGCAGTATCGATCGGAGATTTCAACGTGATACGCACAGATCGTAGAAGCATTGCAGCTCGGAGAGGCAGCGGGGTGATTACAGACATCAAAGACAACCTATGATTTTACCGGTTTATCGATAACTCTGTACCTCTTAGGGTGTAGCTATACCTCACCTTTTTAGTTGTTATTGGAAATACTATTATAATTATTCTTCGCGAAAATTGAACAAGGGTTATATCACCCGGTGTATAATCACAAGCCACTAGTTGCGCAGATATTTTGGCAGGCACACAATTAAATTATTAGTGTAATATAAAGTTTGTCTCGTTATGATGTTGCCATTACACAGCAGCAGAGTTTGTTGAAGGTAACTGATTGCGTCACCTCTGGATGCTTTCTCAGAGCAACCAACTGCTACTCCATAGGGTTTTAGTCGCAGCTTTCCGGATGGTCGAGGAAATTCCTTACCAGTACCTTACTGACTCCTAGACTTTCGAGATGTTCAGTGCATCTTGCGTGTACATTGCCTGTAGCCGATATCCCGATAAGATGAATGGATGCATGATTCACATTGCTCCATATCGTCTTTACTTCATGCTTACGCTCACTGTACTCATGGATCTTGGTCGTATAGGATGCCTGCAGATTTCGGTAAAGTGGACAAGCAATGTCGATGATAGAAACTTTCCCGCTTCCTTTTTCATGAATCACAATATCTGGTCGATTGGCTCGGATATAATGGTCCGTCTGGAGAGTAACATCCCAATATAAGATGTAATCTTCGTTCTCCAAAACACGAACTGGAATATATCTGTAGAAAGGCATCCATTCTGTTAAGAGTCCTAGGTTCAGGGCAAGTTGTTGATGTATGATGCCCGCTACATCATTATGCCTGTGCGTGTACTCTCTCTCTCTCTGAGCCATTACGCGACAGCCATCAATAATGTGCTAGATGAATTCGTTCGTATCTCCACACAATCGGCACCTGTCAACCAAGTCTTGATGTAGTACATGCTTGTGATAATTTCTGTTGCCGACAACCCTGTCCTGGATCGCTATCACGAAACCTTCCGTCTCCGGAAACAGGACGCCCTTTTTCAGCCAACTATTAAATGCCTCTTCATCGACTCCATATGGATCTAAGCTTCTGGGGTGCTCGCAGTGGATAGCTTTTCATCTTCATTGCGTTTCCAATTCCTTTCCGTTTTCTTCCCTGATATTCAAGGCTTCCGCTGAGGACAAATTAAAGGGCGTGTAATCGAGATCTGCTTCACAGATGGTATTGTAGAGCGCAACATCTCGGTTACTGATGAAGTAGTCTCGCAACTGTGTAACTTGCGATACACAGAGCTGCTTGACATCTCCAACGCCCCTACCCGCTTTATGCCGTGGCAAAACTATCCTTTCAATCGCTGAATTCCTGTGATGCATCCAGTGCTTAGTTATTTCAACACGAATTGTTTTGTTTAACCTAACAAGGTCGGTGTTTGACCATTTTATAAGCCCAAAAGAGTACGTGAGAACAGGAATAGCATAGGTGTTGATAGCCCTGATTTTATTGGAGGAGTTGAGAGAACTCTTAAGAACCAATCTGAGTCTTGTAGCCACAGCAGTCATTAGGCTCTTCTTAACTATCGTATGCTGTACGCACTTGGACACAAGAATACCCAGATACTTATATGACTCACCCTCAACCATTGCCTCTATACGGTTCTCATTCTCGTTCCTTAATTCTGCGGTTTCCATTTCCCCTCGATTGAAATGCACTGTCCTGCATTTGTCTAGTCCAAAGTCCATGTGGATGTCATTCGAAAACTGTCTAGTGACATTGATCACTTGCTTTAGTTTTTGGTTTGAACTAGCGTACAACTTAAGGTCATTCATGTACAAAAGCTGGGTCAGTATATGACCATCCTCATCACCATGTATTCTGGATCTATGAGACATACTATTTAGTGTTTGGCTCAATGGATTCATCGCTAAACAGAACCATAATGCACTAAAGGAGTTCCCTTGAAAGATACCCGTTGTAATGCGAAATGGTCTAGTTGTCCTTGGTAGTTCATGATCAAAAAAACTTGACTTTTGTTTCCCAATGCATCATCGCACGACCTAGGAGGTGAATGATGTGTGGGCAGATCTTGTAAACTTTCAAAACTTCAAGCAAATAGTCATGCGGTACCGAAGGGGACGCTTGCTTGCAGTCAATGTAAGCCATGTGCAAGTTTCTCTGATCTTTTCTAGCTTGCTTTATAGCCACAGCGTCAATGGTAACTAGATCCTTGCTGTCCCGCGAGTTTTTGCAACATCCTTTTACATCTTCGGTAAGGATGTTATTCTCATCACAGTGCTGGTAAACCTTATCTGCGATGACAGCTGTGAGGCACTTATGAATCGTTGGGATAGGCGAATGGTCAAAATTCAGATGGATTTCGAGCGTTTGTATTTTTAGGCCAACGCAGTGTGCACACTTTTAAGGTACTTGTACCAGAAGTTGTGCAGCACGTCCGGACCTGGAGCTTTCCAATTACTGGATCTTCCCAAAACCGCTGTAACGTCCGAGTACGTGATGATGGTAGGCTCCATTACAGGGTCCCCGCCTGCCCTTTCCTTCTCAAGTTGTAACAGCGCAGCGTCTAAATTGCTTCTGTTATTCTTTCCCCAAGCAATAGACCAGTAGTCGGCCGTGTCTTCCGATTGAGGAACTTTAGTGTTGAGATGCACGTTCTGCTCCTTATTTACTTCACGGTAGAACCTCGTTTCATCTTCTTTGCTGCCTTCTTGCACTATTCTTGTTGTATCGAAGCAGTCTGGCAGTTAGAACACAAAGTCTCTGCTGATGAAAATCAATTATCTCATCTAATATTGTTGGTGTCAGTGCCTCGATGTTCCGAGGGTAGATGATATGATTAACACGGAGTATCAGCTTTCTGGATCCGGCTCTCGTTCTTCACTCCCCCTAGCACCTATGCCTTAAGCTTCGACAAGGTCCACAACTCCATTGGGCATTTCATTATTTGGAGGCTGCTGTTCTGCCTCCATTCTGATAGTGGCAATTTCAACCTCTGAAAGCAATTTGTTAACAAATATTATATTGAGCGTTTTTGATCTGCTAGATTCTGTTCCCCTATCCTTGTGGCTAGATGCGGGTACTTGAGTAGGAAGAGACGATGCTGTTCTCTTCTCACACTCTGCCCACTACTCTGAGCCACAAAATAGAGGCACATCACATCTCTCTTCATATGGTATGCCCATTTCAATCGCCTCCTTGTTTGCTGAATCTCCACTACAGCCTCTGTTTGAAGGGGGCCGTCTTCTTCTGGAAGATGTGGTGGTACTGGATCATCGGCAAGTTGTGGAGGAACATTAATAGCATGATGAAGTTGTGATGCATCATCAGTCTCCACTTGATCTTGAAGTGAAGCGTCTTCTAATTGATGTTCCCCATCGACGGTTTCCCCCGCCGATTCTACCTCTCGCCTAAGCTCCATAGCTCGGCCTTCTGAGATAAGATGATTATTACGGATGTCCTTGACATGCTTTCTCAATGGCAATAAAAGGAAGTGAGACACTGCATACCATTTAAAAATTTACAAAAAGGCCTGACAACCCGCTCGTTTTTATGAAGCATGTACCTACCTGTAACATATTTTAAACATCGCAACGACGAAATGTGACATTCCATTGCTCTGGCATAGAATCATAAGATTCAAAGTAGTGCGTATTGCTCTAATTTTAGTGGGTGTTCCAGAAAAATAATGCGGTTCTTGAAATAGTGTTCATAGATGTACAATGAAATTGGTGTCGCATATTTTTTATATTACCTCCATTATCATACAACAAGCGGGTTGTCGGGTCTTTTTGTAAATTTTTGAGTGGTATGCAGTCTTTTTCACTTTCTCTCATTACCATTGAGAAAGCATACCAAAAAAGTCACACTGAAAAAATTAATATGGTCTGCCCGACGATGTGATATCATTATTTTTTGTTGCTTGTAATTTGTCAATATTTGTCGATGGTCATGGTCTATAGTTATCAGGAATACTGACTTTCCCCTTTTTAGGTAGCATCGTCGTAGTCAAGAGCCCTCATGCGCTTGGCACCTTTTCAGTCTCTATAATTTTGTTGAATAATTTTTCCAAATAGAGTAACCAATTCTCAGGCAGTCTTAAAAAACTATAGTTTATTAGATCAGAACCTGCTGATTTGTAATCTTCACCCTTCTTCAGACTTTCCTTCAGCTCTAAGAATGTTATAGAGCCATCTAGTACCGGATGAGGAGTACAAACTTCGAGGTACATTTTGAACCAGATCACGCAGAAAAACTCCTTGCTTTTTGATTTTCATGGTGAAAATTCCATTAAAATATGTCACTTACGGGATAAAATCAACTCCTTTGATAATTTAATACTTCTGTCACGCAATTATAATTTTTTATTTTTGCCACCCTGTAGCGTATAGCAGTGTGGCGGATCCCAATCATCGACACAAAAACTGGACCGCTCATGTCCACTGCGCATCCACTTTGGAGTAGAAAAGAAAGGACATAGGAAGCTTCCTCGGTTGTCTTCGTCTTGCTTTTTCTGATTGGCTCTTGGCTTTGGCTCAGGCCCGTATGAGTAGTTAGTGGGACCCTCCATGGGGACCCTGAGCCTCGGTTTTGACGGCTCAAGCTCGTTTCAAGTTTTCAATTTCCTCCTCTCCTCCTCTTCCCTCTCCTCAAGGGGAGGGCCTCCTTTCGAAATTTTTGACACTCTGCATTCCAAGTTAGCACGGTTAAGATATGCATAAGATGTACTTTTTTCACTCATTTTGACCTTAAATTTTTTATCTGAATAATCCGAATGACATGTGTCGGATAAGGAATAAAATGTTTTTTTTTTGTGTTTTATTCGTCGAACGCGAAGCGACGTGGGCTACGGGCGTTCATTTTACAGGTGAATACATATTTGATTATTTTTGACTTGACGCCATAACCTAGAAAAACATTTATTTACAGCATCGGCATATAATACCAAAGATATTACGTTCCTAGATACGGCCTGGGGTTAGTTTGACCACATACCGGTAGTTCGCGCGGCGGGCAAGTTAGTGGTCCAACATATATATGTAGCTTTCAGTTTGACCACATACTTGTAGAGGCGCAATATGTACTGATTAGTCCCACCACACATTTGTAGAGGCGCGTCAAGCAAGGTTATTTGCTGTCCCGCCAAGTCGTAGTGCGTTTCAAATCCAAAATTTTAAGTATGAAATTGTACATAATAAGTTTATTTAAAAGTTATTTAATCATGTGAAAAATGTCTTGAATGAATCTTAGAATGACCTAAAAAATAAAATTGCGTGATGTTTTCATGAAAAATACAGATTAACGCAAAGTGGGCGGAAGATTTTAAAGTGTCAAAAATAAAAGGGGAAAATGTTGGAAAATTGACAAAAGAAAACTGTAATCAAATTTTGATATAAAATTCAGTCCTGAGTTATCACAAGGAGGCCATGAATATATAATTCTCGTAAATTAATTTTTTCCCCTGTTCTAAAGTTCTGGTTATTTATTTATGTAAATTTTCCTCATTATGAACAAATTCTTACTTGAATAACTATTTTTTTTTCATTTTTTCTCCTATTATTTAGTACTATTATAGACTTCAAAGTGTAGGTAAAGAAGTACATAATTTGGTAAACAGAGGGGAAATTTTCAATATTTTGAAAGCAACGATTGTTGACCATATTTCGATAACCTAGGAACATATTTTATTTGAAAAATTAATCACTCAGTTATGTCATATTTGTATATTTGTTATAATAGGCAGTGTCTTTAAAACATTAAAAACATTCAATTTTCGACAATTTTATATTTTTCGGCTCTACTTTTAACAACTTTAATTTTGTATTCGCGCAAAATTTAGACATTTTTTCAAAAAGTTTATACTCCTCCTCAATGGGCGTAACTGAAAAGTGAAGTTAAATTCTGCTCTCCCACACATATTTCCGGAAGTTTTCCTGACTGCGGTTCATATAATATTACAAACATAAATTTAATAAATTCGATTAAACATGAAAACGGGAAAATACCGTCTAGGGATAAAATGAGGAAAGGTATTTACCACAAAATTATTGAAGTTCCCATTATGATTCCTTTTCTCTTGAATTAAAAAAATAAATATTTTTTAAAATTATTCATGCATAGTCTTGAAATGCCTAAAATAATTCTCGTGTTATGAAAAATCCACTTTTTCCAATTCAGATTTTTTGGTCACTTCTTCAGTATTTTTGAAATTCCCCAGAAGCTCACGATTTTCTTTTTTGACTTTTAATTTTTCAATTTTAAGTAAAATGGAAGAACAGTAGATATTGAGTATTTCCATAAGATTCAATTTCATAAAATTTAAAAAGAACAATTTCTGTGATCTATACAAATCTTCACGAATTTAATTTATTTTTACTCAAAATTTCGATCTGTTATATCAGTTATTTTGATTTTTAATAGAATTGATAACTTGATCTAAGAAATATGCAATATTTTAGTTAGTCTCATTCAGATTTCTTGCCTACTTCTTTAACTTTTTGATAATTTTTCAGAATATCCCTTTCGAATTTCTGGTTTGAAATTAAATTTTTATTATTGTTTTGAGTTCTATGCATTCTAGATCAAAATTCAACCATGTGGATGAAAATTGATCTCTCTGAATAAGTAATTCAATTGATTTGTTAAAAATTCATATCTTTTGTTGAAAAATCAATTTTTCGGTACAAAATGATTAAAAATTTATTTAATTTTTTTCTTCAGAAATTCTTCTTTACGGTTTACAGTTCAAGTTATACATCAGTTAAATATTTTTCATTTTATTCATAAATTTATCTAGTTGAAAACTAAACTAAACTTAGTTTGATTTAAAATCAATTTTTGGAGCCAGAAATGTTAGAAATAATTATTTTTATAGTTCGAAATACAACCATTTTGTTGACAAATTGTATTTTTTAGTCGAAAATCAATTTTTGAACAAAATTCAACTTTTCTATTTGAGATTTCAGCATTTCAGTTAAGAATTTGTGTTTCTGATTTTAACTTCAAGGGGTAAAGTTAATAATTCACAATCGTATTTGAGAATCAATTTTTTGTTTTAAAATGTAGAAGTTTGTTTATGAATTTTTTTTTTTTTTGTTAAAAGTTAGTTTTTTGGTTGTTGTATGTAATTCTTCAACTGGAGATTAAACTTATTCCAATTTGAAAATGCGATAATTGCAATACAAATTTCATTTGTTTAGTTTAACATCAATCTTCTCAGTTCAAAATTCGAGTATTTGAATTTTGACAATCTCCATCACTTTCACTTCCATTTATTTTCGAAGTATGTTTTTTCATTCTCTAATTCGGTTAAAAAGCCTGGTCGGTTCCGTAAGTTTCTCTTCCACCTTCCACATAAGTTTTCATAGTTTTCATTTACGTTTATTCATTTTATTATCTTACATATTTTACATTATTTTTGAGAAATAGAGAAGGTTGATCATAAAAATGATGTACTCCCCACAACTTTATAATTTTTTAATATCAAAAATTTAATTTGATACTAAATTTGTTTTTTTGTTAAATTACAAAGAAATTATTTTTCTGATAGAACACAAAGTTTGACCATTGAATGGAGTATTTTATTTTGTTTTGGAAAGCTTTATAACGCGTATCAATCATTGAAAATTTTATAGCGTGATATTATTCAGAATTACATTAGGTTTTTAATTGATTGAATAAATAAGAGCCTTAGAAATATTAGATAAAATCGCCAAACAGAAGATGCTGAAATTCCACATTTTAATTTCCGTTTTTAATCGTTATAGATAAAACATTTCTATTCGTCAGACTTCATACAAAGAATAATAAAATTTTTATGTATCTTAAGTATTTCAATAGAGAATTTAATAAGCCTATGGAAGCAACAGGGAAGAATATATTGGACTTGTGCTAATTGATACACCACTACAGTTAGAAAAGTAATTATATGTATCTTAATATCATTCAATTTTTTTAGAGTTATTGAAAAAAAACGCTCGGAGAAATAAAAATTGTTTAAACAAATGGACGAATTAATTAACCTTAAGAATGATTGTATCAAAATTATGTAATTATTCAACAAAAAATAGCATAGGATACCAATTTGGAGAGAAGGAGAACAATCTCTGAAAATTTTACAAATAAACAATTAATAATTGTTTCAATATTACCAAAATGTTTCCGAAAAAATGGCTTCTCCAAACAATGAATAACTCTGGAAATTTTCCAAATAAACAATGAATAATTGTTTAAATAATGACAAAATGTTTTCGAAAGAAATTACTTCTCTAAACAATGACAAAACTGTTTTCGTCAAAAAATGCGATTATTTCTCACAATTTTAGGGAATGTATATTTGTTTAAGTAATTTAAATTTGTTTAAATAATTGAAAATTGTTTTAAAAAGGATGAAAAATATTTAAATGGTTTATTATTAATCATATGTATGAAAAAGACGACGGAAATCTCTAAACAGTAACAATAATACAAAACTGGGTAGTTTTTCTATTTTTTTTTGTGATATTCAGGGAGCTGTCGGGAGGTAAGGGATGCTTAAAAATGAAAGTGATTCATATTGTTCTATTTTGTGGACACTCTTCTTCAATTTCTAAAAAGTTTGGCACGTTCCGCACAAACCCTGGTGCATGAGTTCAATTTTCCAAAAATCTAAAATTTCCCTATATCAATCAAATTGGATTTTGAAGTGTCCATTGGCACGTGTTGGGATTCGAATTAAAAAAAAAAAAAAAGCTTCGGAAATGAGATCTTCCGG
>WSXT02047906.1:0-13081 GCA_011762715.2 Neuroterus valhalla | reverse complement strand
ACCGTTTGGAGCGTTAAAATTGGAAAATTTCAGGAGCGCAGACTTGGCGCAGACTTGGCGCAGGATTTCAACCCACTACAAACAGTTGCATTTTCGACCAAAACAGAATAATTTTATGGGAATAGTGGAACTTTCGAGCCAAGATTTATATAAATTTTTTAACTTTAAATATATAATGTTCGAACTTCAACATTCGACTGAAGATAGGTGAATATTGTTTACCTAATATTTTTTAGTATTTGGACTAAGTCTAAAAGTTTCAAAGAAGATCTAAGCGTGCAATAAGGAACTTCGTTCTAAAAGGTTAATTTTCCCGTGAAATAAAAAATCTCCAACTAGAGTACATTCTTAGTTGAAATATGTTCAATTTTTGAAAAATCTACTAAAAGGACAAGTTACTTCATCTGGTTTTAGTCAACATAATGATACACAGAATTATGTTTTTGTATAATTGATATTCAAATATTATTATATTATAATTATTATATTATATTATCATATTATGATTATTATTTAATGTATAAAGAGAAACCTGTTTGAACCAATCAGAAGTCTAGTTATTTTAATTAAAAAAAAATGTTTATTATGCTCTCACTATAAGTCCTAGTTGAAAGTATTGGAAATTTCTTGTTAACCATTTTCTAGTTGTTTTAATTAGTTTTTCTGGTAAATCGGATATTCCGGTAATCACCGATTTTCAACTATCGAATTTCGATACCGTTCTACCCTCATGGGCTCTCCCTTACCCTTGATATACGTCACATCATATAAAAATAGGAGACTTGAGAACCCTTAACTTTCCGTCCTTGCTTAAGCTTTTCGAAACTCTAACTTTCCCTCTAATATTCCGCTTCTCAACTCCCACCACGAAGAACCTTGCCTGTTCACCACTAACCATACTTTCAATGAATCACGACTGGAGCACGTGCCGGCGGATGACGCGCGCCCATGAAAATTTCCATGACCATTGTTGGATTGTTAATGAGATAAGAGGGATTTGAATCAATAACTACATTTATTTCCACCTCGAGAATGATTGTTTATTGAACGTGACTTACTGCTTACCTGAAATTTTCAAGGTAACTGAATTTGAAGTGAAAGCTACCTCAAGTTTGGAAGGAATGAATAATGAATGTTACGAAGGACACGATAACAGATAAAACAATTTTTTATAAGGAATGTGAGACGTGGCGTTCATAACCAAATAAATAATGAAGAGATACGTTATCCTAATAAAAATATATGTAAAACGTTCGGAAGATAAGGGAAAAAGTACAATAGGACGAGGGGAAAAACAAAAGCTTTCGACCCACAGGATGAAAATAAATGTTTACATGAATTAGGCGATACTACTTTGAACCTTTTCTGTAAATCTTACGTGTCTGCCAGAACGCGTTCTTGCCGCTGGTTTATTCTCTTTTCTCTCTGTTGAGCTGGCTGCTGTAGTTGGCCATGTGTGGTCTCTTCCTCCGAAGTTAAGGTCTCTTCTCTCGAACATGTATAGGCCGGCTCTAACCTGTCCATGGACAGTCTGACCTTTTTGCCTTTGATAATGACATCGAATGTCTTGCCCAAGCTTTTTGCCATTGGAAACGATCCGTCATAGGTTGCTTGTAAGGACCCACTTGGTATACCTCGTTTCACGAACACGGGTTTAGCAGAAGGTAAATCCTTGAAAACGAAAGTCTTTTTACGCCGTGACGGGAATCAGGAACTGGCTTGAGATTTCGAAAGTGTATTTTCAGATTTTGTACAAATTCTGAGGTATCTTGGAATACACGAGTTCTGTGCTGTGCAAGGATCTCGCCCGGTAGGCGTAGCGCTTCGTAAAGCAGTTCTGCTGCGACTGACTTCTGATCCTCGCGCCAAGCTGTTCGAATTCCAAGAAGAACAATGGGTACTTCTTCCGTCCATGGGTCTGTTTTATGACACTCAATTGCAGTTTTGAGTTGTCGATGCATTGATTCGACCAGGCCGTTCGAAGCTGGGTGATATGCTGTGGTACGAAATTTTGCGTTCCAACAAGGCTATTTAATTCTCGAAGCATGTGTGATTCGAATCGCAAGCCCTGATCTATTGTGATGCGAAGAGAGGTTCCGAACCTTGCTATCCACATGGAAAGGAAAGCTCTTGCCACCGTGGTTACTTCGGTTTCTTCGATGGGAATTTCCTCATGCCAGCAAGAAAATCGATCGACCCAAGAGGCAGTACCTACATCTATGTGATGAAGGCAGGGGGCCCACGATGTCTAAATGGACGCGTTTAAACCTGGATGACGGGGGGACGAAAGTTGATGTAGGCAAGGTTACATGCCTCGAGACCTTAGCGCGTTGGCATTGTATTCAAGATCGATCCCATGTCTTGCAATTAGTCTGCGTGTGAGGTCAAACGTACCGTTGACTGACTAGCTTCGCCGTGGCCTTGAAACCTGGGTGCGATGGCTGGTGTAAGGAATTGAAGGCTCTTTGACGATAAGATTCGTTATGAAATAGCGAAGTGCAGGTGTTGAGACGTCACAATAGAGTGTCGTTTCTGTTCCTGGAAATTTCACTTGTTTAAGCTGTGAAGCTGTACCTGAATCAAGTAACTCTCGAATTCCCGGGTCTGTTGGAGAAAAAAGTGAGTGGTTTATGATCAGTAAATGCGATGAAGTTTCTGCCCTCTACAATAAACCTTAAATGTTTCACTCCCTTGTGGATCGCTAATAGTTCACGATCATGAGCGATATATTCCGATCCAGCAGTGCTCAGCTTCTTTGAAAAATATCCCAGAGGTTGCTATTCTCCATCAACATGTTGTTGAAATACGGGCCCAATCGACAAGTTTGAGGCGTCCAAAAACAAGGCAAGGGGTGCGCTTTGTGCTGGGTAAGCAATCAGGGCGGCTTCAGCGAGGCTTTTCTTGTAATTCTCAAAAGCTGTGAGGGCTTTTGTATTCCGTTCGACGGCTGATTTTTCTTTTACGTTTCCGTGAAGTAGTTCATTGAGGAATGCTTTCATTCTCGCTGCCTTTGAGATTCCAATTCTGTTGAAGCATTAATCAGGATGCCGTAACTTTCAAACCTCATGAATGCCTGACGACAGGGTTCCTTGGGCTTTTCTTCTAACCAGTGGTGCGATAAGGACTTCGTCAATGTAGACCTACAGGAAGTAAAATCCATTTAGCACTCCGTTCATGAATCGTTGGCAAGTTTGCGCTGCGTTCCTGAGGGCGAACGACATAAACGGAAACTAGAAGAATTTAAAGGGTGTCTTGATAGCTGTATTTGATACGCCATCTTGGGCGAAGGGAATCTGGTGAAATCCTCAATGTGTGGGACTGAGTATCTATCCAGTATCGTTCTTAAATTAAGACATCTGTGGTCTCCACAGGTTGTACTTCTTGGGAATCATGTGAAGTGGCGATGATCTGCTGCTCTTTGAAGATCGTACAAGGCCCATTTGTATCATTTGCTGAAATTCTCGTTTGGCCTGTTTAAGTCGATCCGGGGAAAGTCTTTTAGGTTCCTCAGAAGCTGGGGGATCTAGGTTGGTATGGATGAAATGATTCGTGGAAGCTTGGGTTCGTGAAACTACGGAGATGATCCTTGTATTGCATGGGACCCCAGCCAGACTGCCCTGTACGTGGCGTCTCGACCTGTGATAGCAAGGGTCGTGCTGATGTCCAACAGTTTTTTATTCCTAATGTCCACTAAAAGTGCGTAGTGATGCAGGAAATCTGCTCCTAGAATAGACTTAGAAACATCGGCAATCAAAAAACGCGAGGTGTATTCTCTTCTGAGACCCAAATCTAGAAGTAAATTCTTGAACCCGAAAGTTCGTATAAGCGTATCGTTGGCCGCGTAGAGTTTATAGTTGGTTCTTTTTCGTTGTCCACGTATGAAAGAGCGAGGATATATGCAAAGGTCAGCACCAGTATCAACTAGGAACTGCGTTTCCGTCTTCTTGTCAGTGACGAAGAGGTGGCGAGATTCCGGGCGTTGGTCACTGACCTCATTCAGCACCGACCCTGTTCGTTTCCCGATTCAAATGTGCATGGAGATCTGCAACATCGAGCCTGGTCTCCGTATTATTCGTGGTACCAACAAACTCCGTTTGTGTTCGAAGTACGAGATAGACTGCTACGACCGTCTAACGACTGGTTTCGGAAGTTACTTCGACCGTGGTTACAATGCCGGGAAACTTCGTGTAGCTATGAACTCATATCTATGATCTTTGCTGTCAGCAATGTTAACTGCTCGGACATGGCCTGCATCGGAGCTGCACTTGGAGCGGTCGTCGGTGTGGCATCTGCACGACCTGGGGGATTCGTTTCAGCAATCGTTTCCGCGAGTTCTATTGCCTGCTCTAAGGTTGCCTGTTCCTGCAATGCGAGGATCGCTGGCATTGACGAGGGCAATCGATTTTGCCAAACAGAACGGAGAGCTTCTCCCGAAAACATTTGGCCTGCTAGCCCTTGTAAATGTTTCAAGAACTGCGAAGGCGTTCTGTCACCAATTTGCTGATTTTCCCAAAGTTCTCGCGTTTTACTGGTCTTGTGAAGTTCCGAGACGACGAATCAGCTCGCTTTTTAGTTTTGCCTTCTTCCCTTGGGAATGTGATTCAATTTCGTTTCGACCGTAATAATACTCGTGAGCGCGAAACGCGTTTCAACTTGCGCAAACCACATTTCAGGATCTTTTTTCCAAAAAAATAAATTTTGATGCCATTCCGGAGTCATCCCTCTTAATTCCTTGACAAGGTTTCTTGGAGGGTTCAACCCCCTCAAATTTTCTTGACGCTAGCCAACAACCTACGACTTGCATAGGGCTCCCCTTACCACGCTCCGGAGAACATGTCACCTCTCTGAAATATTGACTTTTGAGAAGAGGATATTCAAAAATATTGCCATGTCTCTCAGGACAATTATGTCGAATTTATTTGGAATTATTTTCAATGAGCCTTTCCTAGGAAAAATACCCCAACTATTCCATTGAAAAATATCCAATGAAGTCTCAGTAGCCATACACTAAGAACGAGTATTGGAAGTTGCAGAATGTGAAGAGAGATTAAAATTGAGATTAGGAGGTTATGAGGAAAGTGAATCAAAACTGTTGAGCATAGTAAGTAAAGGAGCCAATCAATTGCAAAGCTGTATCAGAAAAGATATAATTTGATAAAAAGTCTGCGGGAATTGGGGAATAGAGGATGCAGTGAAATGGGAAGGTGACTTGGAGAGATAGAAATAATTCTTATTGGAAGGAGGATTAATAGTTACGTTATCATTCTTGCGCAATTGCGAATTCTTGTTCAAACGATTTGAAACAGAACTTTCGCTACTTTAATTATGGTTTTGGCAAGAGTTTATAGACTGATGTTTTTATTTATTCTGATGTTGCGCACGTGAAGATTTTGTTTTGGTGGTAAAGTTTGAGTAGCCGAAGTCAGGAGCTACATAGGAAATTGAATGCGTAGTAGAGGGTTCCTTGAGTAATGCGTTCACATCAAAAGCGGTGTTTACAATTTACGCATTCGTTTTCTCTTGATGGGAAAGGCGTGTAGCGTCTCTGATAGGGAGATTTTTATGGGCTGCAATTTTCCAGATTAAATCGTCATTGTTGTCAATTGTATCATTGTTTAGTAAATCCGAATTCCCTGTTGAGTTCGCCATGTTATGGCGCAGTAGGCTACGCGGCCTCTATATTTATAAAGATGCCACTTGCCTGTGCTTGATGGTATTACACTAACCGCTTGGACAGGCGCCTATCGGGTTAGCGCCGATTTCTCGGATGTTCATGCTTGAGTGATTCTGTCGCTCCCCCCGACCCTCGCATGATGCAGCACGACAGCCCATCAGCCTTGAAAAGGCAGGATCGTAATGCGTAGTATAGAAGTTGTTTACTTGGAGACTTGCGACGCACGTATTCACGAGACTATACATACGGTCCTGAGTGTTCACCTTCGCCTAGTCAGTCGTCGCTTCAAATGAGGTTCAAACTGGATTTCTAATTTCTATCGCGTTAGGACCACAACCCCCGATACTGGCCCCCGTCTAAGCGGTGAGTGTAGTTCAGGATGCAGGAGAAGAAAGGAAGAGAATAAAAGAAGAGACAAATGCTGGAATAGGCACGTGACGCCAAACAGGCTGATAACTTTGAGAGAATATACAGAGCACGGCGCATCCGCTAATTTCCACTGCACCCGCGCCGGTATCAGTTTTTGATAGCCGCCAGACTCTCGCTATGGAAAGGAGTGGTATGCGTAGAACGATTGCAGGCACAATATAAAAAATTCGAAAGTACTTCTAGTATACCTTGTCTCATTCAGTGTATTTCCGCCGATTCAGGGGAACGTGTGTCCACGTGGGTTCTAGCCCGAACCGGCCAAGCGTGGAATTTTCCATACCCCCCCCCCCCCCTAAATGGTCCACGTGGTATATGGATGACCCCTTGCTGGAAATAATAAAAAGAAAAGTTTTAACCAGCAAATATCAATCAGAACTGATTAACTAGAATTTTATAGTCATATTGACTCAAATTTCTGAATGAGATAACTAGAATTTTTTTAACCATCAGATGCGTCTTTTAACATTACCCAGAATTTTCTTCTGAGCGTACGAAAATTGTAAATTAAGTTTACACTGAGAAAAACGTTTGTTCGAATCAAACAAATCATTTCTTTGCTAGGGCCAAACAAATGTTTGTATATTTCAAAGACGTTCTTGGTTCGTTCTCATTTCCTTCGTTCGAAAAAAAATTTTGTTTAGATCAAATAAATCTCTTGTTTGAATCTACTAAGGTGCTTGCTCAGTTCCAATATGGATTCCTTTAAATCAATCTTAGACTTTGTTCAAGTAGAAGCAATATTTTTTTCAATAGAATCAAGTTTCTTGTTGACGTTACAGTGGCAATTACAATCAATCCAAAACATTTGATCGATTGAATGAATGATCTTTATAGAGAGAGGAGGTTAGAAAAAAGCTGCGTTTCATGGGAGGACAAAAATTTATATAAGTATACGCAGAACTTACTTACCTGCAAAATCTTTAATTATATCGAAGGTAAAGCCCAAAGATTCGAAAAGTTTAAACATTCGACTTATTAGGACCATTTTTTAATGATTTTTCAAGTCTCATAACATGCAGTTAGTTAGCTTTCAGGTTAGTTGTACCGCGAACATGCCCTGCTGGCAGCGCCACAGCGCATCTTGCGGCACTTCGTAGCACTTCTGTTAAAGCACTTCTGTTAACCTATTATTTGTTCCAAATAATAGGTTAAATATTTTTCATTTCTTGAAATTAAATGAACTTTTTTCCAGATGAAACAAAAAATTGCTTTCTTTCAATGATATAAATTCAATCAAATCTAGCTTTTTCAATTCAAGCAAACATTTGTCTGAGTGTACTGTTTGCATTTTGTTCATTATCCACTATTATAAATCTATACACTTTCGGAAGGTTTCCTTTATCTCGTAAATAGTTTTGTAGCTATCAAAATTAACTATCTCTGATTGCTTCTGACAGAGTTCAGTGACCAGAAACCTATGAATGAAGACAGGGATGGAGAAACAGAATTTAAGCGACGTCCTGGAAAAGAACCAGGTATTACAGTTTGTTGATCAAGGAACAAATTCTATTAAACACAGTTGCTCTGAGGATATCCACTATAGCAAGGTTTCCTTTCTCACGTAATAGTTTTGTAGCTATGAAAATCAACTTTTTTTGCTTTCTTTCTACAGAAATAAATGGAAAGGGATCTATGCGAGAAGACCAGGTTGAACAGGCAGAATTTAAGCGACGTCCTGGAAAAGAAGCAGGTATTACAGTTTATTGATCAAGGAACGCATATAATTGGACACTCTAAAGATATAAGTTACTACATGTTGTTGACGATAAAAATTTTCCATCTATTCTTGTCAGTTTTATTATTAGGATACGTAATTTCCGTTTCCAAATGCACCTTTTCAACACTCAACATATGCAATCTATAAATGGAGTTTGCTTTTGGCACTTTTCTTATTGTCCATTGTATGAAGCTATCCACTATAAGAAGGTTTCCCTATCACCTAAATGATTGTGTAGCAATAAAAATTAATTTTCTTTGCCTTCTTCCCACAGAAATAAGTGAACCGATACCTGTAGTTGAAAAGGTAGAATATTTCCTCCGTCGTGGACCAATAAAAGGCCAACGATATATTGAAATTCGCCCAGCACGCCCAGGTATTGAGTATCACCATGTAGGACCATATAATCATCCAATTCGAAATAATCCCATAGATGGATGCAGAGTCACTCCGAATGGCAAAGTTTGGAAGGGTGGTGCAATGATTGGTTGGTTCACTAAATATGGGGTTGTTACAAAACTCCCAGAAGATTATGTACCTCCAGGTGCACATTAAACATTTGAAGAAAATGCAAAATACATGAAAAAACATTATCATGCATTTATTTTGTAGTAAAAATATGTTAACTGCAATAATAAAATCCGAAGAAGAAAACAAGCAAGATACCTGAATCGCACATGATCTTCCTGGTATTAATCCACATTAAACTTCCTAGATCCTTCCCTGAGTTATTCCCATAACCTTGTCAATAATTACTTTATTAAATATTTAAGCTAAGGTACTTAGTGAGCTGATTCCTGTATGATGAATACAGTCACTCCAATCGCCCTTTCCCTTGTATATCAAGACGACAATCGTCTTTCTCCAATATTTTGGAAACTTCACCGTTCTCAGCACACATATTCATGAATTCACCCAGCCTTACAAACAAGCATCCGCCACTGCTCTTCAGGGTTTAAGCAATGATATCATCCTCACCAGCAGCCATACTATTCTTCAGTTTCTCAATTACAGATATAATGGAACCAAACGCCCGGTTTAAGTAACTTATAATAATCTATTATATTTACTCTCCACTGCACGTGTGTAAAATTTACATAACTGATGACGTATTTTATTATCATGCCCTCCAACATCTTTATTATCTTATTATCACCTGATGAATGTGCTTTTGACTTTTCTTAATAGTACAAAATATCATAAATCTGTACTACTCTTCAAGCCTTCGTCTGGGCCAACAAATGTATGAAATACAAATATCACAGGACAATAAGTTTCCTGCTCCAAACCATCTTACAAATACTTGATATGATTCAGAATGACAAAAATATTGCGACTGTTGTGTAAATATTAGAAATATCTTGTATCAAATATTCTACGCAATGTCTGACTAATCAGTATGTGTACGATGAAGATCCTTGTCTCAGCTTTGTTCATGGCACTGGCCGTTTTTCCCAATTCTGTTGGTGAGTATTATAATAATGTAAGAGCAATCCTATTGTACTTTGATAAGGTTCCCTGATCAATCTCTCAAGCATTCGCCCTAGGTAAAGAGTTTTGCAAAGCCATCATAATAATCCAATAAGGGGATCTATACTTGTGGGTCTATCAGTATCAAGTTGTGTCTTTTCAGGCGTCTTTTTGTGAAAGCTCGTACACTGTCGAAAATCTTTCTAGCGTCATTATTTCAATAACTTTTGTTTGTTCACGTTCATCTAATGTCCGGTATTTCTCATGCTGGTATCCAGTCTGCTCATCATCCTCTGCGAATGATCGACTGATTCTGCTGTAACGATCTTGTCATCTGCAAACGCAGGTCTATGTACTTTTACTGTCCCTAGATCAAGAACTCCTTTACAGTAAAATCCAAGCGTAATTTCACCCTGATCTGAGGATAAAGTTAATCTGCAACAACAATTACCTCCACGTCGGTAAAGTTGATGAAAACATTGGGTATGGTTACTACGGACACCAAATTATATCTTTTTTATTTCGATCCAACTTTTCTCACTTTATTACTACACGCAGGAAAATGCGAGACGCGCCTGATCACAGGAGTCACAACACCGTTGATGCTCGTTTGGTCGTAGCCGCATCGCTTACGAGAGAAAATTGTCGCGGTGTGGTACGCTTCAAAGCGCTGCAGTGTCAGTCCGAAACCATGCTCGTCACTGATCGTAAGCACTATCGTTTCGTCGCTCTGTATTACAGTGCCCCGGAACGATAGTGCTTACGAACAGTGACGAGCATGGTTTCGGACTGACACTGCAACGCTTTAAAGCGTACCACACCGCGACAATTTTCTCTGGTAAGCGATACGGCTTTGACCTGATGAAGCATCATTGCCATTCTCAGACATTTGCGTATGTATGTATCGAAAATCCATGACGACTTAACGCATCCTTGCCTAACGCCTTGCTTAGTATCAAACCAATCACTCAGTTATCCACAGGCCCTCTTCACTCAATGGTGAAATTATGAAGAAGGATAGACTAACGACAGCGCCAACCGCGGCCGGCCATTGAGGCAACGTTATATGTGTTGCGTATATGAGACATTCTTTTACGAATCGTACACCTAAATGGACGAGGGTATTTTGAATCTCTTAGAACTTTTTTGTGTGTTTCATATGTAATATAAGTCGACACGTATTTCAGGATTTTTTATTTTTTCCTATATTTTCAAAAATATTGTTGAATCAATAATGACACAGTCAGCGGATTTTCTTGTCTTTGGATGCTGATATTTCGGCTTCAATTTGTCATAAGAATAAAGATTTTTTTTCATTCTGCGCAAAATTGAGTCAGCTTTTTAGAAAAATTATGTGTACACTTTTATATTGTTAAATAACAATGAATTTAAACAATTTTAATGTTGAAAGTCAATTTTTATACACGTTCCCAGTCGATAGGAAATAAAAACATACGTCATCGCATTCCCTGTTGAATTCTATAAAGAAATCATGTCGTTGTGCGAGGCGCGCTGAAACGTTTAGTTCGTTGCTCATTCATACTATTCGTTCGCCAACCATTATAGATGATTTTTTTTATCTAGTAACATGAAAGTATGTAATTTTCGGGGGGATTCACGGCGAAAAGTCCAAATCATAGTTTCAAACAATCACAAGATAATTTTTCGAACATATTTATATTTTCAAAATGATTTTTTTCTGCCAACGAAGATTTTATGCATCGGTGGTTATTCGCTTTCACTTCCTAATTTCTACTACTCTTGGAAGTTCATATAAAGAAAACGGGGCTGCTTGTAGTTTGCTAATAGTTTCTGGAATCATACTGTGATACTTCAAAGTTCCTTCGATTGTTATCACTTTTTCAAAAAGAGTTATTAATTTTTTACTTTCCTTGGCATACTCTTCGTTCCGCACGAAATTTGGTAAGATTTTTCTTATTTACATATCGAGCACTTGCCACCTCTTACTTTCGAGGATGTAGAAAACGCCCGGGTGTGACAGAACTAATGGAGCAGTTAGAAAAAATATTTGATGACAATTATATGGACCACATAACGTACAGACAAAAGACAAATGTCGATAGAACTAGTTTCAAAACTATTGCGTCTCCGATTGACGAATACATGCAAAAACTGACAGGATTAGAAAAATTACTGATAAATGCATACCTCGTGAAAAAAACGAATTTTTAAATGACAAAAGACAAAATTTAGAACTAACCGAATGCATCGTTATTTGTGATTCCTCACAAAGCTATGCATTCGTTATTCAAAATGCTGTTTAAAGTGTGCATTGGAGCAATTATCAAGCAACATTACATACGTTTGCAATTTATTAGAAAGACGATAACGATGTACTGCATATGATAAGCTTGGTCATAATTTCCGAATGTTTATCGAATTTTATCAAAAAACATTTTCCTTTTATCAATTACGTGTCATATTTTTCTGACGGAACAAGTGCGCAATATGAGAATAAGAAAAATTTCATGAATTGGACCCACCATAAAAAAGATTTTAGTATAAATGCAGAGTTTTCACATGACAAAGGTGCGTGTGGCGGTTTTGGTCAAACATTGAAAAGATAAGCGGCTAGAGCAAGCCTTCAACGAATGAATAATACAATTAGGTCAAAAAAAGAATTGTATAAATGGGCATAGTCCACGCTACCTAATATGAATTGTCATTTTGTATGGAACTAAGAGTATGCCAAGGAAAGTAAAAAATTATTAACTCGTTTTGAAAAAGCAATAACAATCAAAGGAACTATGAAGTACCACAGTATGATTCCAGAAACTACTAACAAACTACAAAAGCACCCCCGTTATCTTTATATGAACTGCCAACAATAGTAAAAATTATGAAGTAGAAGCGAATAACAACCGATGTATAAAATCTTCGTTTGCAAAAAAAAACCATTGTGAATAAATAAACATGTTTGATAAATTATCTTGTTATTGTGTGAAACTATGATTTGAACTTTTCCCTGTAAATCCCCCCAAAAATTACATACTTTCATGTTACTTGATAAAAAAAATCATCTATAATGATTGGCGAACAAATAGTATGAATGAACAACGAAATAAACGTTCCAGCGCGCCTCGCAAAACGACCGCTTCGCACGGCACGCAGTGTACTGCGCAGTGAATTAGTTTATTGTAACTGCACGAATGACGACTCCACTTTTTTTTAACATGATTTATTTATAGAATTCAGCAAGGAATCCGATGACGTATGTTTAAATTTTCTATCGACTGGGGACGTGTATTAAAATTGTCTTCAAACCTTAGAATTGTTTGAATTCATTGTTATTTAGCAATATAAAATTGTACACATAATTTTTCTGAAAAGCTGACTCAATTTTGCGCAGAAGGAAACAAAAAATTATTCTTATGACAAATTGAAGTGGAGATATCAGCTTCCAAAGATAAGAAAATCCGCTGATTGTGTCATTATTAATTCAACAATATTTTTGAAAATATAGGAAAAAATGAAAAATCCTGACATACGTGTCGACTAATATTACATATGAAACACACAAAAGAAGTTTCAAGAAATTTAAAATACCCTCGTCTATTTTTTCGTCAAATCCGTACGATTTGTAAAAGAATGTCCCATATATATGATGCGGCGAGAGCTTTGGCTGATTCAAATTGATGGTTCAAACCAAAGATTGATGAAAAAACCAAAAAGCGCTTGCATCAACTAAACAAAAAGATTGGCTGGGCAAGACAAAACGCGTCCCGTATGCATTGTGTGATTGACTACATAAAATCTGGTAAGCCTTTTAC
>WSXT02047895.1:0-13081 GCA_011762715.2 Neuroterus valhalla | reverse complement strand
ATCCTCCAATCTAAATGACTGTTGTCAAAAGATTGTTTCAACTTCAAAGTTCATTTCGATTGTGCAAAGGATATTTTAGGCCTCCGACTTGAGCCAACCATTGGAACTTTTCGACATTTCCTTTTTAACGATGCAGCTATTATTATACTACCTACTATTTCGGGAAAAAATTACACTTATGCCAAGATTTTCTCGAATGTTTTGTAGCTATTTCTTAATTTTGTCTTAAAACATATTTTTTAAATTCTTTGCTGATTGGCTGATATAACATCTGCCAATTCTAGAATCGCAATTTAAAAGATTTCGAACTTTTCCAGAATATTTTAATAGATTCCAAAGATTTTTAAAGGATTCCATAGCGTTTGAAGGCTTCGAGATTTTAAATTTCACAAAGATTTCAGAAAGATTCTCAAGATCTTCAAGCTTAAAAAATATTTCAGAAGATTCAAAATCATTTCGCAAATACTTCAGAAGGTTCAAAAACCCTTCATCTGATTTCCAAGATTTTCAAGATTCCACAAAGATTTTAAAGAGTCCAAAGATTTCTGGAGATTTCAAAGATTTCAAAGAAATCCACAAAGAATTCAAGGAATTGAAGCAGCTCATGCTGAACCTCTGCCTTTTGTTCCTATTTTTGGCCTTATTTTTTAATTGATTTATGTGATCTGGGATCACAAAAAAGATTTGTTTTTATTATTTTTATATTATTATGACTTGACGAAAATTGGAAAACTCTGCAGTTTTCAAAAATTTTCAAAGATTCCAAATTTTTACGAAGATTTCTAAGATCCTGGAAAGATTTTCAAGACTTTAAAGATTCCAAAAGGTATCAGAGAGTTCAAAAGTATTCAGAAGATTTCCTAACAACTCGAAAAGATTTCCAGTGTCGTGTGGTTGTGTGTTGCAGCATGCTTGCAAAAACCATTTTCAGCTTCACGACTACAAGTTGTATACTAAGTTGTACCGATCTATCAGACTTCGGCTGTAAAAATTGTTCCAAAAAAATACATTAAAAAATAGATTCTTTTTGAGTAGAAGCTCGATTGTTTTTAATACATTATTGTATTCACATTTCTTGAAAACATTCTTCAAAGTCGTATTTAGATAGTGTATAAAAAATATTCTATGAAAAATCTCTTAATTAATTGTTTATCTGAAAACTGTCTCAGAAATGAACAATTTATGTTTGACATCATTTTTTTCAATGTATATATTTTTTTCAAATTAGCCTAATATGTGTGATTCATTTCATTTACTCTTGAACATTCTTATTACTATGTACTTAGAAATTGAGAAACTTTTTAGGTTATGCAGATCTTCAAAATTGCCGCTACTTTGACACCATGAATATATATTTTGTTCCTCTTGCTTTCAGCTCCTGGTGTGGATCCAATACCTTTTCCACTCATTTTAGTGTAAAGTCCCTGGAGGGTTCTTTTGGAACCTCATTAGCATGAAAGCTTTTTACAAGTTTTTTGCCTTGTCTCAAACTTTAAGGCCGAAAAACGCTTGTATTTACTTCCTGATATCCTTCTCGTAGTATAATAACCATTTTTTTGAGTTTATGACGTTTAAACAAATCGAAGAGCTTTGAGACTTTCATATAAATACTCGTGTGAGCCGGTCGCGGGCTGTCAGAGGTACCTCACTATTCAAAATTAAATACGAGAGATGGCGCGAGCGAAGCGCGCCAGAGGTACTTACCTAGCCTATAATATGGACTTCTACCTTATATCAAAATTAATTTTTAGTTTGATAAAAAAAAGCGGGTTAAATTTGTGTGTTTGCTATCCAATGTATTACAGGTACATCTAAAAGATTCTATCCAGATTTCATTGAGCATTCATCGACTATATAACCACGAAAAATTCACTATTGCGACATAGTTATGTTCACAAAAGATAATACTCTCATAAACAAACATATATATTCACTTTGGCTCTCATATGTCAACTTAATATTAGTTCCATAAGAATAAAAGTTTCTCATTCTTTCCAAATTCTCGGGAAGTAATAGCGGTGTAATGTTCTCTATTCTATTTCTATAACCTCTATGTGGGACTTCAGCTTGGTTCTCAAGTTTCAATAGACTGTATTATATCGCTTCTAGAGAATTTTCTGGGTTAAAACGTTTTGCCTTCTATAGTTCATAATCGATTTTATACCCTTTATATGACGGAAATGAATGACCATTGACCACAATTTAAACTATTGTTGGAATCGAGATACATATACCACTTATATTCAAAATTCAGAAATTCCATTACGAAAATTCACATTCTCTTTGAACAAATGCAAAATGAAGAATGATACTAATTGGCCCATAGAAATTCCCTTTTTTTCCAAATTGAACTAATTTGAAGTTGTACAATAGGGCTTAGTAGAACATATATGGGGTAAAGCAGAACAAACTTTTTTATCCAGAAAAGACAATATCAATTCATGGAATGGAACACTCGTTGTACGATAGTTTCATATACTCTCAATATTTGATGTAAAAATTTCGGAATAAAAACGTTAAATATGGAGTAAAAGAATGTGCGTGTGAGAACCAAGCGCGTCTGAAGTGAAACTTCAGCAACGACGAAACGGTGCAAACTTTACACTGTTGTGATGAATAATGTTAGTTTTTCTGTTAGAATACTGCCCTTCGATTTCTTTTCTCTCCTTTTCTTATTCTTCCACCTGCAAGTTTTACTACCAACGAAGATTCACTTCAGACGCGTGAAATTCCCATATGCACATTTTTTTATGAATTCACAGAATAATAGCTTTTGAAATCACTTTCACATCGCAGACTTTTTATCCCTTCTGCTATTCTACTCTTTTTTTAAATTATTTCTGAGATTCATCTTTTTCCTACTTTTTCCAAATAGTACAGTCAATCTGTAAAATTTCAAGGGAAAAAATACCATAAAAATTTTTATTGCGGAAATCGCTAGAAGACCATTCAAAAAGCTTAACCTGAAAAATGCGGGATCGTTCGGAGGCGGACTTTTGAGAAAACTCGAAAAGTTTTTGGATTTGATATATCTCGTAAATGGTAGGTTTTTGGGAAAATTTGTAATGACAAAAAAAGTTGAGGAACGGTGCGATGAAAAGTGCAATTGATAGCAAAAAAAGCGTTTTCTCGCTTTTGTCACAAAAAAAAATTTTTTATCGTAAAACTATTAATGAGGAAGTGGTTTGTCTAAAAAAAAACTACAAAATGCATACACAAATTTTCTTGTCTGACTTACCGTTCACGAGTTATAGCGTGACAAACCTGTCACCTAAGTTCCCATTGTTTCCGACGAGGGCGACGTTAGTGTGGGTACATAACAAACGATTACTTCAGACTGAATAAATAATTTTAACGTAAGTAGAACTTTCAAATTATTCCTAATTATGATCAATTGTTATTATGAATTAATATTTATTATCATTAGGAAGCTTTTAAAATTTTATGTCAAACGAGCTGTACAAACATGTGCTAATAATTGTTGTTGAGCTCGCAATATGGAAAATACGTGTAAGAATTTATTATTTCCTAGAATCTTGGCTTGGTAAAAAGTAATAATGCTTTGTACACTCAAAAAGTTTTTGAATGAATTTTTTAGGTTTTTTTAAGACGAACAACATTCTCATTGACAGTTTTGCAATAAAGATTTTTTTTCTGTGCCAAAAAGCGAGAAAACGCTTTTTTTGGTACTTTAGTGCCATCTATTTATTGCACTTTTCATTGCAACATGTCGACCCAATGAAAAAAGTTGTAGAAAACATTACCCCAACATTTCTCGTCCTTACAAATTTTGCCAAAAACCTACCATTTCCGAGATAGTTTATATCCAAAAACTTTTCGAGTTTTCTCAAAAACCCGCTTCTGAACGATACCGCATTTTCAGGTTGAGCTTTTCGAATGCTCTTCTAGCGATTTCCACAAAAAAAAGTTTAATGGTATTTTTTTTCAAAAACAGCCTTTTTTGTGACAGATTGTACCTACTAAAAGAATTCCCGCTTTTTTTGTATTTCCTCTATTTTTGCCCCAAAGATTTTTTCTTGTTGTTGAAAAGTCCCCTGATAGATTTTTTCATCGAAACTCATCGCGTTTGGTTAGAAATTCTACTTTTTGTTTGGAAACCAATTATTTGTTGAAATGCAGCAAGTTTTAAAATAATTTGAAATATTCAGAAAAAAAGGCACTTCTTCGGACAGAAATTCGTCTCTTCCGTTGCAAATCTGACTATTCTGTTGCATATGTATTTCATGCTTGCCTTGAAGTTAATTTTTAAATCAGAAACCAACTATTCAGTATTTGATTAAAAATTAATTTAAAAAAAATGGAAAATCAGCTATTTGTTTTAAAATTCATGTATTTTGTTGATAACTCCTAATTTTTGGCGATAAATTACTGTTTTTGGGCATTAATGTTTTTTTTTTTGCTGACGGTTCATCATTCTAGTTGAAAATTTATCTCTCTGGTTAAAAATTCAACTATTTTGTTCATAATTGTTTTTTTCAGTTCGATTCAGATGTTTTGAATTTTAAATTCAATTATCTCTAGTTTAAACTATTAACTATTACGTTTCTTAAAGATAATCCATTTTTTCTGTTGGAGGTTCAACTATATTGTATTAAATTCCCTTTTTTGTCTTGAAAATTCTACGATTGAGTTGGGGATTGTGTTTGTTTGTAGAGAAATTGGCTGTTTGGTAGGGAATCCCATTATTTTTTCGAAAATAACCATATTAAGTGAACAAATAATTTTTCAGATGAGAAATCATATATTGTGTTAAAATTAATTTCGGTTATCATTATTGTCCTTGGTAGAAAATTAATCATTTTATTTAAAAAAAATGTAATTGAATTTAATTCGATCAATTCTATTGAAGATTCAACTATTTTAAGAATTTTTCTTTTTAGGTAGAAAATCCAGATACTTTGTCTGAAATCCACTCTTTTGTTTTCAATTTCAACTGTTTAGTTGCAGCCTAATTTTTTCTTAAAGAAATTTATTTTTTCGTTTAAAATGTGCTTTCTATTCAGGAATTGATCTATTTGGTTAGGGGTTGAACTATTTCGCTAAGAACTCGTATTTTTTGTTGCACCAAACAGTTTAAATATTCTTTTTGTTTTCTTTCAAAGTAATTTCATAATGATTTAGAAATTTTTATTTTTTATTGGGAAACTATGTTTTTCAGTTGAAAATTCAACTATTTGGTTAAAAGTTCATGTATGTGTCAATAATCTTTTTTTTTTATAGAATATGATTATGAATGCAACTGTTTTGTTGAAAGTTAGATCGTTTTGTTGAAAATTGAGCTCCTTTCTGAAATTCATCCCTTTTTGTGAAAAATTCAACTATTTTATCAAAAATCCGTCCCTTCGAGTTGGTAATTCACTTTTAATGGTAGGAAAGTAATATTCCTTGGTTGAAAATGAGATCTTTTTGAACCATTTGTCATGCTGGCTTGGAAAACAAATATTTATTGTTGGAAGTTAACGTGTTTTATTGAAAATTCAACTTTTTTGGTCCAATAATTTTTTTTTCGTCAAAAATCAAACTTTTTTGTAAAAAATTAGTCCTTTTGGATTGGAAAATCACATATTATGGTAGAAGAGTCCTCTTCTCCGGTAAAAATGATCTAATTGGCTTGAAAATTAAACTATTTGGCTGGAAGTTCAACAATTATGTAAAAAGTCGTATTTTTGTTTGAAAATAACAAAGAACAAATAATTGAGGGTATTGAGGAATAAACTAAGGTTATCAAGAAGCGAGGGGAGAGAGGGGAGGGGTCGAAAATATCCCAAAATTGGTAACGCAGTTTATGGGCGGCTCTCACCAACAATGCACGACGTTCGTTTCGGCTTGCGTACTGCGTAGTGGAAACTGAGCGTTTCACTGGAAGCGTCACCGCTTCGCCAGTTTACAATACGCGTTTAGAAGATCTACTTAAAAAATGGCAGGGCTCTATCAATTTTGCTGCTACCAATAAAACTGATGATGAATGGTTAAGTTTCATTAACCGAGAAGCCTGACAATGGCAGATGGATCGTCAGAAGCAGGTTGTGCTTGTAGTATGAATACCACTATGTATTCTGGTGGCTAGTGGACTGTAGATCCTACTATGACTACGGAATGGTCTTTTTCATGCTCAATGATTCTAGTCAGATGCAGCTGCATATTCTCTCACCTACGTCACGTTCTTGCAGATAACTCTGGCAATAACGCTAATTAATCTGCGTGCAGCTGAATTTAACGTCCGGAGAGACCACTCACGTAAGCTAGATCGATAGCACCCATCCCATCCCATCACCCACTCTGTTCACATTCAAACCATCGGAACCATCTATTCTCAGATCCAGTTGAGAATAGATAGAAAATACTTGCTAACTGATGCAGTTAAAATATTTCCGAAAGTATTTTTATGCATTTTATTCTATTGTTTTTGCAAAACTCTTCACCTAGGGTGATTACTAGAAGTATCGGCCAGCCACCTGTGAGAAAGCTGTCTTGTGGAACGAGTGTGATACTCAAATGGGTAGCACGCAATGACTTCTAGATTAATTAAAAACTTTTTCTCTCCTCTCTTTCAACTCTCTAGCTCAATCGTTTCCATATAAATTCCTTGATCCTCAGTTATACAACGTGAATAGGACCAAACAAATAATGCTTACACTGAGAGGGGTGTGGCTTCATGGTATAATGATTAATCCGTGACTACTTTTACCCCTCTCTTTTCCTAAACCAATATCCCAGTCAACTCCCTGCAGGCGATCTTATCCTCTCCTCCTCATCAACATTGTCATTCCCTCTCTTTATTCACACTTCAGAATACACCGCCATCCTTCCCCTCTGACCATCAGGTTCTCAACCTTCTCCACCGCTTTTCCTCCAGCGTCTCTTGACCATCACTCCTCTACCTCCCTTCTTCATGACTCCTTTCCTATATATCAGAGGTGTCTAACGCGTGAGCAACGGTGTAAATAACTGTCACTCGTCAATCCCCTTTCTAACCACCTTGAGTGCGTTCATGCGATGAGCGTGATGTGGAAAGGGGAAACGAGAAGAGAATTCTCGAAGAAGCGCTCGGAGAAGGGGAAGAAAGGAGAAGCGCGCCAGCCTTGCGTTGGACACCCCTGCGCTATACCATTAAACTCAAAGCTTCACACGCCTCCCATTTACTCCTCCGTCAGCGGTATCTCCATTAAAAAACCTTTTATCATATTCACCTCCTGTTGGCTCATCCGCTTTGATATTTAGACCCTTTTTTCCCTTACTCCTCTAATTTACCCATTGCGCGAACTTTCTGGCCCCTTCTCCTTCCCGCCTCATATTTACTTTTTTCCCACAGGAACTTGGATTGCTACCTTCTCTGTGGCTTGATATCCCCTTCTCTAGCCCCTTTGCGCGACACAACAACTTCCCCTCTATATCTCTTCCCCTCTTCTCACCCACAGCACTTTTAGGCTTCCTTTCCTATCTACATCACTCCTCGACACCGTTCTTTCTCTCTCACTCCCTGTCTACATTTACTCCACTCTTGTGAATCCTTCAACCCCTGACACTTTCCTATACTTTTACTCCTCCACCGAATCCCCTACACACCTTTTTCCCTGCTCATTGTCACCTCTAGTTTCTCTTCCCTCTCCTCTATCACATTTTCTTCTGATTCGGAACTCTTTTTCGGGGAGTTTTTGAATTTTATCAGGGACAGATTTATGTGAACGATTTCCTAATCGCTTTCAATGATCCAAAAGGACGAATTTTCAATAAAATACTGGAAATTCCAAAACGAACATCACTTCAAATAAAAAGGTAAATTTCCAATTTTCCAACATACAAAAGATAGATTCCCCACCAAATATTCTAATTTTCCAACGATTATTAGCTTTTTTAACAAAAAACTATTGCATTTTATAAAAAGTTAATTTTTATCCGAAATAGATAAACTGATGAATCAAAAGGACGGATTTTCGACCAAAAAAAGTTACTCCAATAAAAAAGATCAATTTTCAAGAAAATAATGAATCTTTGAAGAGAAAAAAACCCAGTTGAATTCTCGGCAAAGAAAGAAGACTCTAGGAAGATAGTTCAATTTTTGATAAAATAAGTAAACTTCCAATGAAGTTGATCAAGTCTTAACCTACAAAAATTAATTTTGATGCAAGAAGATTGACTTTCTACCGAGCGACGAATTTCCAACGAATTACATGAATCCCTGACCAAATGGTTTCACTTCTATCATAAAAATTGTTACACGCGACTCGCATTGAGCGAGAGATTTTGATATCAATATAAAAACCTTCTCCCGGAAGACACTTATTCACTTGCAGGCAACCATTTTAGACATTAGCTAGAATTATCATAATACTTCATAGGTAAGCGAGAAAAAGGGAGAAAGAAACTAGTACGTATATGGGAATTTATGCAGGAATTTTGAAGTTTTTTCTCCATCAAAATGTGGGTGATTTCCGGTTTCATTTTCAAGAGAGACTCTTTTCTTCTTTGCCTCGGTCGACACGAAGACTTGATAAGAACCATAATTGGTCTTCTAAACACGCATTCATTTTTACAATATTTGACGGAATGTGTGTTCCCAATATTTTTTGTGTAAAAGAGACAATTTTGAATAAAGAAGAATCTCTCTAGAAAAAGAGTAATTTTCAGTAGTTCGTAGGATCGAGCTTGCTCTTTACCTTCTAGAAGATCTATATTCAGACTGTGCCCTCCTCAGTCTGTAATTTAACCATTAATAATTCATTTTGTCCCTGTTTTATTTGTGTTGTATTCAGAGAAATTTGATTTATTTTGATGGATTTTGCCTTTTGTGCTAGAAAATGGATATTCTTGGTATGCTGGAAAATGGATTCATCCTTTGTGTTGGAATCGGGAGTTTTTCTTTAAATTCAAGTTTCGAATGATGTTGGAATATTTTGTTTAAGATTCAAATAAAATTGGCAAGTGACCATCCGCGCAGTCGAGGCAAGGCGTTTGAAAACGAAAGTTATTTTTCAGCAGTTCGCGGGACCGAGCCTGGTCTACTCTTCCTAAATGACCAAACTGCAGGAGACTGTGCCCTCCTCAGTGTGTAACTGAACCAATAATAACTCGTTTTGTTCTGGCTTCACTTGTTTCCACCTCTTTTTTCTGTCACTTCCTTTTGTACCTTCGTTTTGTACATTTCTTTTACCTCCTTTAAATGACTGATGTTTGGTGGTGACTGAAGTTATGGATTGATTCACGACTATATAACAATTTAGCTTGTCTTCGGACATGACTATTTACGAAACATTTTCTCGCTTGAACTTAGTGCTTGGGTGGATAATTTACATAATGAATAATACAAACTCTAATAAAGCCTCGGATGACAGGACTGCCACTTTCATTAACGAACCGCGTGCCCCCGGTAAAGTTTCAGGTGATGAATGGAGACTGGATATGTGGAATGCCAGAGGTGCAAATGACCTAAAAGAAAAGGAATTACGGGATACTATGCGCGTAAAGAAGCTTGATATTTTGTGCGTATCGGAAACAAGGAAAAAAGGATGTGAGGTTAATAAGGTGGAGAATGGTTTCGAACTCTGGTCAGGAGTAGACAAGAATCACACGCTAGCCAAGGAATTGGTCTAATTATGAATTAGAGAGCAAGAACGAATGTCAGAATGTATGAGTGTATGGCTCCTAGATTATTATAGGGGAGATTGGAAGTGGGAATCAGAAGATGATTTATTGTAGCATGCTATGCTCCTGTTGATGATGACAGTAAAGAGACAAAAGACACCTTCTGGGACTCGTTGAATTATATAATAGAAACATGTGCTTCAGGCGGAAGAATAATATTACTCGGAGACATGAACGGTTGGGTCAGTGTGCAACGTGGAGGTACTGACAGAGTACTTGTTCATTTTGGAGAATGGTTATGGGAATAAACTGATCAGTTTGTGCTTAGAAAAGAGTTTGTTTATTACAAACACCTGGTACAGTCACACAAAATACACATGTATTTTTGGTGTAGAGGCGGAAGCCATAGTATGATCGACTTTGTTGTAGCAGACAAAATACTGAGAGTACTTGTAAAAGATACGAGGGCTATGAGAGGTTCTGAATGCGGATCGGATATAATATTTAGGGCATCACAAAGAAGATTGGGAGACAGAATTAGGCTACAAAAATGTAGAGGGTGCATGGATAATACTGCGGAATGGAAACTTCGAGAGTGCTTCGGAAGAGTGTTGTACTGCGACTGTAGAAAGAAAGTCTGGTGATGCGTCGTGGAATGACGAAATACGCGTGGCAGTCAACGAGAAAAAAGAAGCGCTCTCGAGAATGTGGAATATTAGATGTCTTAGCGATAAGGAAAACAGTAGGGTAATAAATGATTATAGGGATATTTCGGAGAAAATAAGGAACTATTTTGAAAATGGGTTAAGAAGACTAGGGATGGAAATACTAGCTTTGAGGTGGTCGGAATTAGGAATGCTGATGGTGAAATGGTATGGGATTCGGACAAAATTAAGGACTGTATGAGGGATTTCCTCAAGAAGCTGTATGAAGGTGAAGCCACAGAGCATAACAATAGTGACACAGACAGGGATACGTTAGACAGTTTCGATGCAGATGGTGGAAGCAGAATTGGTATCGATGACATTATTTCCGTAATTAAAAAACTAAAGAATGGTGAGGCTGTCGGCGTGGATAGTATGTCATCTGAAATGCTTAAGTTCGGTGGCAGATATTTGTTTGTGTGGCTGTGTGAATTTATGAATGAGGGAGAGGGTTTAGTGGTGAGACAGGTTTTGTTTTTGAGCTAAAAACTTTTACTAGTTTTCGTTTCATTCCATCACGTCAGATTTTCGAGATAATCTCAATTTTAGTGGCCTATTTACGCTTTTTGAGTTTGTCAGAAACCTGACGTGATGGGGTTAAAATGGACATTGGATTCTGTTTCAGCGACCCAAAAAACACATAATATGTTCCAGCACTCAGACCATCATTCCTTTTCATTAAAGGATGTCTGTAGAGACTTTTTAAGGTTATGTCGGAAACCTGATGCGACGAGGTAAAATGAACTCCAGATTCGGTTTGAGCGACCCTGAAAACGTATAATATACATGGTCCGGTACTTAGCCCATCATTATACTTTCGATTTTGGGATGTCTTCAAAGAATTTTCGAGGTTATGTCGAAAACCTGACGTGCCGAAGGTTTTTGGACTTCAGATCCGGGTTCAGCGACCTCAAAAACATATAGTCAACATGGTCTGACCTCTAGATCCAAAAATCGATTTTTTTTGTGTGGCTGTCTTATCGGCAGTGTACGAAATTTCACTAAAATTACAAATGTAACAAATAGAGCTCTAGTTGCGATATATAATTATGCGCTTACCCCAACCTTAGTAAAGTCAACGCGATCGGAATGAAATTTCCGCGTTATACGTGCAGTAACCCACTAATGAACAAAAAGAGCAGTAAGTGAGTTCTCAAAGAATGTTGTGTAGAAGAAACACTCTTTGGCAAGAGAGAAAGAACTTCGCTGAGATGTTTTGGTCACGTTGAAAAAATGGATGAAACACGATTAGTAAAGCAAGTGTATCGAGGTAGGATAAATGGAAGCATACCCAGAGGCAGACCGAAGGAGGAATGGATAAAATGAGTAAATGAGATCCTAAAGAGGAGAAATATAAAGAGCCGTAGAAACACAAGAGCTTGTATGAAAAGATGCATGGATGTAAATAAGAAAAAGAGTGGAGCTTGAAACGATTGATTTTGAATACTAATTGGCCCGTGTTCAGATATTGCCTAGTAGATTATTGCAATGGATTTGTGGAACTCTTCACATGGGATGTTTGCTAGAGAGATTGGTCAGTGACCCGTGTCAGAGCGCTGTTGCACAGGACGAGTGTGTCGTTTGAAAACAGAAACAGGGTGGACTTACTTTTGCTGTGTATTGTTTTTACCAGGGCTTATCTCTTATGTTGCTGAAGTAACCTCGTGTACATTCATTCTACTTAACAATTCAAATGAAGCCTCTGTGTGCTAGGAATGCCGCGTCTCAAGCAAAAGTCTTAGGTTAAAAAATTAAGATTAAAAATGAAATCAGGTTTTTTTCCCGTTCCCTAAAAACACGCAATGAAGTCTAAGACTGATCTAATACCTACCCCTGCTTCCTCCTCCTACGCATTCCTTGCTCAAAACTTCCCATGTCAATTTAACTTTCAAATCTTTCCATATCAATTCACCATTTTCCAGTAGTACAACTAGACTGGAACCAAACAAGTTACGTCTATCCCGCGAGGGACTGGAATATCAGTTCAGAGTTCTCAATGAGATATAGTTCTTTTCTTTGCTCACTTTTCCGCATAGAAAAAAAGCTAGGCTTAGTCGATTAATTGAGACGCAGAAGTTTCAAAACAAGATGACTTAAATTGAGTTGTTAAACAGAGGGAAATTACAATGAAGTTGCCCCGGTTTTGACTGATAAAGCTAGTATTCGAAAATAATGAGACGCAGCAAAAGTGAGCCTCGCATTATTTCTGTGCTGTTTCCATCCATGATAACATTATCCTTTTCCTTCTCTGAGCTTCTTCTATTCCCTTGGTATGGATAGGAGGATCCTCCTAGTGAGAAACGTTGAATAATGATCTTAACATAGGTCGACGGGCTCACAAGCTTCACTATCCAATTCGGTAAACCGAGGCGTAGTGAAGCTTGCAGCCACAGCTTCATCAGTCGATCCCGTCCCTTCTTGTTTCGAGTCCTTGGTTAATTAGTCATTCCTCCCACCTCGCTCGCGCTTTTCTGCTAGTCCCAGCTTTGGACCTGTTCGTCCGCCCGGCGTAGTTAGATACAAAGCCCATTCGTTGCTCACACACCATTCATCTTGTTTTGTACCAATAAATCTTTCTTGATTAGTGCAGCTTTATGCGTCACAAGCTATTTGCCTCATAACGAGTACATATGGACAGCCTATGGAATTTATTACACGCACTAGATATAGAGTACTGCTATTGTAATCGAATCACCATTACTTTGTCGTTGTCAACACGATATAAAGAGTATCGTGGTCGGAAGTTCACACGTGGGGCTCTCAGAGCGACACAC
>WSXT02047884.1:0-13082 GCA_011762715.2 Neuroterus valhalla | reverse complement strand
ACCACAATTAATATTCCTAAAATCTAAAGAGAGGAAGGGTAACAATGTTCTGCGGAACAAAAAGTACACGGGGTGCATGTGGGGGGCGGGCGGGGGGGGGGGGGGGGGGGGGGGGGGGGGTGATCCGTTCTACGCAAATATAGTGAGTAGACTAGAAGAAAGTACAGCCTAACTCTTAAAACTAGGGACTAGGGTAGGTCGTAAATAATTTTTTTTTAACTTCAGAATCCGATGAAAAATAGTTCGGCTGTCGCAAGCAGATTATAGATTTAAACAGCGAGAAACGTAAAATTTTGTTCCTTCCTGAAACATTTGTTATACTTTGTATATAACTCTTGTTCAGGGGAATTCGTAGTTTATGTCATTGCCAAGATATCTCAAATGAAAGAAAATATAGAAGTCATTTCGATGAAATAGATAATTAATCTGAATCGGTTTAAAGTTTGCAAAAGTACCGATTTTTCTCTTTTTATACAATCATAATTTCTAGGAATATTATTTTAAAAGTCTGATCAAATTACGAGTTTTTTGGCAAACTATAAGCTTTAAAATAAGACTAAAAAAATAAGAATATCTTTTTTTTCCACTGAGTTATAACCCAAAACATTTATTCTCAAAAGAGTGAAATTTATTTTTTGGGAAAATGTGTATACAAGGTGTATTTTTTATATCTAGACATGGTAATATCTCAAGGAATACGCATCCTATAACGAAAGAAGGTCTGTAATAAAAACTTCATTTTCTAGGAGGAAAAATGACCCTGCAGAAATTTACCCTACAGCCAACCCCCCGCAATGTTTTTTCAAAATTCTTTTGTCTTTTTGAACCAGCAGGTTCTCATTTGAAGTTTTCTCTGTTGATTAGATGCGTATTTCTAGAGATATTTCAATGCCTGAAAATAAAAGAAACACCCTGTATATGTAGTTTTGCACTTTGCTCCTCTACTAACTCTAAGAAAAAAAAATTAATAACATTTTTTTTTCGGAATATTATTCGGTCATTATATTAAGATAATATCTTGAGCAAAAAGAAAAAAAATCGTGTTGCGCTGTATTCAAAATTAGAAATTTTGTTTTTCATAAGAAAAAATATTTGATAAAAAATTTCATTCGCACAGGAGCTAATCCAACAATTTTGATATCTAACGTTAATATTTATTCCTATATGATTCAATTAACAACATCTGTTTTCGAAGACTTTCGACTGAATTTGGTTGAAACTTCACTCATCGTGTTCGGTCATAAACTCACTGGAAAATGAAATTAGTTCTGGAATTAAAAAAAAAATATGCTCAATCCACTTTTTCCTACCTCAATTCTATATGCATCTATTTTTTATATAATTTTTTTATACTTAAAATTTAACACATATTCTTAAAGCTTCACGCGAAATTAATAAATTTATTTCATCAATTTACACGGTTGAATTTTAAACTGGAAAATTGTATAAAAGCTTTTAAAAAAACTTTAATTGGGCTTAAATCAACTACACGTTCTAATTTCTATGTGAGAAAACTCCTGCAAATGAATTCTAAACGAGAAAACCACAAAACGATCCTTTTCACTTTTTTCCTCTTTCTGTCTCTCTGCTGTCCCAAGGAAAAACCTAGTAAGTGGCATTTGCCATAGAGGTTATTCTCTCTTGCAGATATGCCTGAAAATAGTCACTATGGAAAAAGTCACTTACTATGTTCTTCCTTGGGACAGCAGCTCTTGAATTTCCTTGCATATAATTGATGTGTGTAGAGTTTCTCGCATTCAGATGATGAGAAAATGATCTTGTTAATTCTCATACAGAATTTAACATGAATCATCAGGTCTTCTATTGAAATTTTTTTAATTAATTTTTTTTTCATATAATCAAAACCGAATTGGAAAATGAAATATAAATCAGTGTAAACTAAGCTGATAAAATTCATTTAGTTTTTCAAAGTACAGTGTTGAAATATCTTTTTATGTGGTATGACTTTCAATTAGCTGATTGTTGTGGCAATTTTTTTTCTTTTTCTAAGGCAAGTGGCAAGGTGGACCACGTGGAAAAATTAGAGAAGATTACATAAATTAGATGTATTTAATGTCGTTTGAAGCATTGTTGATTTTATTGGAATTAATATTTTATGTGTAGGTACTTTTCATTTTAATAAATGACCTAGCGTAACCTCCAAAGAAGTGCACTTGAACCCCACTACAAGCAACCCGGTTATTGCACTTCCGAGACTCTTGGTCGTCGATGAGGGGATCCGAAGGAACGAGTGAGAGGCGTGATCCGAACTGTGATATACAAACAGGGACGCACTCACCACGCGGAAAAATTTGAACACGCGCTCGAACATTCCAAATTTATTTTTTAATACACGCGAGAAATTGTATTCTCTTTAATAATAATCCTTTATGATAAAAAACAGTCCATCCTTTAAAATCGGAGAAACCTATTTTTTTTTTACAAAATACAATTACTTCATTTTATGTGAATGGTTCCAGTGTATACATACGTTTTGGAATCAGACTGAATTTGAATACCAACTTTCTGAAAGTGATATGCAATATATGGATAATTCCCTTGCAATGCATTTTTTATTTTAATATTATTTTTTTATATTAGCCGTATTGGCAAAAAAAAAGGTAAAATAATGCAGTGATCTTTTACCAGATAAGCTAACATTTGATAATAGTATTATTCCGATGTACATGGAAACATGATCTATTTTCGATCTATCTTAATCTACATCAAAAAAATAAGGCTCTTATAACCTTACAGAAAATTCCAGTAAAGTCAACACAAAACTGTGCTATCATAATTCTTTCAAATTAACGTCGAGATTAATAAACCACTTTCCCAAATTATTTCAGAGTGTCTCCTCAGCTAGAATTCAATTATTTATGCTAAAGAAACAAGATTTGTAGTAATGTTATCATTACGTTTCATCACAATTTGTTTGGTACTTGTACCTCTTTCCACATTGACATATTTGTATGCTTACTTTTTTTCAAAATTACTTCAAATTTTCAACTGTCCTTCAGATTATAAACAATTTTATGTCCCATTAGGTCTTGTTTGTCCAGAACTACCTGAAACAGATCAAACGGAAGTAATGAAGATGATAAGAATTAATTACATTCAAATTCCCAAGAAATAGAAAACAAAGTTCACCTTTCAATGTTCGAAACTGATAAGCTCTACAATCAAAATAATAAAATAAGATGCATTCTATTCACTTGATTCAAAATACCAGAAAGAAACTTATACAACTTTTTTGAGAATTGGTTTCGGAATTCTATAGAAACAAACTTCAGAATTATGTAATATCATAGAGTATGATCCACGTAAAGCATACGGTTTCAGGAAATTACTCCACTTACATCTTTAAGTGTTTAATGTTTTTTAACGAGATAATTTATGTTTATGACTATCGTTTCTGGCCTTAAAAGTTTATTCAGTATGTACATGTAAAGCTCACTGATCTCAAATCCAAAAATATAATTTTTGATCCCATGTATGATTTAAACATTGCAAACAATTTGCAACAAATGCAAAACTTCTCTTAATTTACTTCTCTTAAACCTTTAACTTACAGCTCCTTTTTTCTTTTCGCTTTAAGATGTTTTCAAAATCTTAATAGGAAAGTTGAGTATCACGCGTGACTCATTTATTCGAAACCCACTTCAAATTCAAGGATATATTTGCACATTTTTTTCCTGGTTTCCGTTATACAGCGTAAAATCTACGTTATTTCCTACACCGTCACTGCGGTTTGGACAAATACACCCGTCTCTGTTTCATAGATTCTTTAAGCTATCTTTCTTTTTTAGATCGTATCCAGGGTGGCGACTTGACCGGAAAACCGGGAATTTTATTGACCGGGAAAAAACCGGCAATTTACTTGATTCAACCTGGACTAATAAAAATTCTACTGAAAATTTACGAGAAAAGACCGCTTTCGTTTTATGAATCAAAAAGAGATCTTATCATTTGATTTGAAGAACGTAACGCTCCTCTAATCTAATTTTCAAAATATTCAAATATATCCATGCGTCATGAGAGGAAGAACTTGGATTTTGTCCCATTATAAGAAAAACGTTTTGCAAATTTTTCTCTCTGTGAGATTTTTTTGGCTGACTCAAATTTGATAATCGAATGGATGATAGCCCAAACATACAGAAAGAATTATTATCTTTATTTTTTCAAAAAAATGCTTTCATCACGTTCTATTTGCTTTACCCTCATTAATCTGACTTGGAAGAGGGAATTTCAGAAAATAATTGTAGTTTTTATTTTAGGACAGGGAGTTTCAGTGAAGAAGTATAATTTCACATGGAACAGGGGATTTCCCGCATGGAACGGGAAATTTTCAAACTGATCATATTTCAGATTTAGAATAGAGGAATTGAAAAAATCGATCCTCCAATTTGAAATTCGTCGCAATTTTCCCTGTTCTTAATTTTAAATAGAGGAAGTACCTACTTCAAGCAGTATTTGGAGTAAAAGTAGGATTCCGAAGAAGAAATATTTCTGATTTATGATAGGGAACTTGTTTACATTGTTCATTGCAAATTCATTCTATTTTAGGTAAAAATCAACTACTTTAAAAAAATTTAAAGTTGTTTGTTAAAAATCAATTCATCTTTTTTCTAGTGAAAATTCAAGTATTAAGTTGAACATTGATTTTTGAATCTGAAAATTTGAACTATTCCTTTGAGAATTTATGTACTTCGTGGAAAGTTTGGCTTTTTTGTATAAAATTAATCTTCATGGTTGAAAATTCATATTTTCGCTGAAAATATATCTATTCCCGTTGAAGGTCCATCATTATACCTGAAGGTTCATCAGTTTGGTAGAAAATCATTTTCTTCAACTGAAAATTTAACTGTTTCATTTTTAGTGGAAAATTGATCTTTTCTAGTTCAAAATCAGACGATTCAGCGACAATTTGTCTTTTTGAATTGGAAATTCAATTATTTCGTTGAAACTTCACATATTTTGTTGAAAAATAGATTTTTTGTAGAAAATTATCTCTTTCTTCAGAAGTTGATATTCTTCTTCAAAAATTCTTCTCTAAGATTAACAATGAAAGTTATACTGTTAAGCACTTTTCATTTTAGTCGAACATTCATCTAGTTGATACTCTAATTGTTTGGTTTATCATTAATTCTTTGCACCAAAAATGTCAACATTCCATTTTTGTTCGAGAATTTTTATTTCTATACTTCAAATTTCAACCACTCTGTTGGAAAATTATATTTTTTGGTTGAAAATAATTTTTTGTCAAAAATTGATCTATTCATTTATTCATCTCTTTTTTATTCATTCATTCATTTATTCAACTATTCATTTTAGTTGAAAATTCGTCGTTCTGGTTTAAACTCCAACTATTTCAGGTATACAATAAAAATATCATTCGATTCTTCATCATTTTTTATAAAAATGTAATAATTTGTTTGGAAGTCAGTTTTTTAGCTTGTTGAAGGTTAGCTTTTTTTTTTTGTTGAAAGTTAGTTTTTTTTTTAAAGTTATTTTCTCCAACTGGAAATTTAACTTATTCCAATTGAAAATTCCATAGTTTTAGATAAAATTTATTTTCTTAGTTAAATATTTATTTTTTCAATTAAAAATTTTGGGGATCGGACAAAAAGCAATTCATAAGGTATTATGTTGATGTAAATTTTTATTGAAAGATATTGGAAATTCACAAAGTTATCCAAATAATTGTAACGTCATGAAAAAAAATACTTCATCTGGTGGCAGCGATACGGCCATGAATTATTATCTGATATCAAAAAACCAAAAATTTTATTATTCTGCATGATAGTGGCTATCGTTGTGCGGAGCCGATTGTCAAAATGTTGAAAATTACTATTTTTTGAGACATTTTGAAAATAAAAGAAAATGTCAAAAGCACACACAAAAATTCAAATCGGCACCATTTTGTGAACAAAATTATTTTGAAAAAACGGTTATGTGCAACGATAGCCATTATCGTGCAGATTATTAATATTTTTGATTTTTTGATTTCGGTTGATAATTAATTGCTGTATTTCTGCCACCAGATGACGTCATTTTTTTCATGTCGTTACGATTATTTGGATAACTTTGTGAATTCCTTATATTTTTCAATAAAAATTTACGTCAACATAGTTGAATACATACTCAATAAATTGCTTTGTGTCCGATCCTCAAATAATCATCCCTTCTTACAAAAAAATTCACAAAAATCGGCTATTTTCAGACCCGTCACAGTGGCGTTCCCCCTTAAGATTTTAGTCGACAATATCATTTTCTTCAGTAAAAGTTAATTTATCTGTTTGAGAACTCAACTCCTTCAGCTGTAGATTCTTTGTTTTAATAGAAAACTCTAATGTTTGGTTTGAAATTAGTTTGTTGAACTAAGACGGTTACTGTTCCGTTTTCGGGTTGAAATAAAGATTCTTTAAGTTTGAAATTCGACTATTCTGTTGTATTTGTTCTTAGAAATGTATTCTTTGTATTAGAAAATTAATCTTCTTGTGTGAATATTCACCTTCATGGTTAGAAAATGGAGTGCACAAGTTAAATATTCATCTTTTTAGTTAAAAATTCATCTCCTTGGTTGGAAATTTAACTGCTTTGGAGATTCATAATGTTATTTGAAAATTCATCCTATTGTTTAATAAATTAACTATTTTGTCGGAAATCCGTCCTTTTTGTCATCGTAAATTGACTGTTTTTGATTGAAAGTTTAACTGTTCCAATTTTAGTAAAAAATTGATTTTCGTTGTTGCAAATTTGAGTATTATTTTCAAAATTCATTTATTTTGCAATGTTTGATGTGTTGTGTTGAAGGATGTTCAGAATGAATGTCAAGAATAAAAAAAAACGTCCTTGTTTTGTGACAAATATAAATATGTTACTTCTAGTTGACCGGGAAAATTGAAAAACTTGACCGCGGAGAAGCGGGAAATGACTGGGAATTTGGAATCGTCCGCCGATTCGCCACCCTGGTATCCTTCACTAGGAAGACACATTTTTTTAATTTAGGATACGAATCCGGTAGATTTTCCGATTTAAAGCTTGATCCCTTCCAAATTTTTCAATACATTTCACTTACATGTATACAAAAATAAAATTTGAGAAATGCCAATTAACTCTTCTTCTCAAAAATGCAATAACAGCCTGATCGATAAAATATAGTATTTAATCATAATATCTATGATTAAAATAAACATCATTCATAAAAGAAGGTTTACAAAGAAAAATTCAGAAAACATAAGCTTGTACTATAACCTCTAAAGCTTGATATTATCATTTTGATAGCATGTTCTCTATAGCTTCCAGCAATGTACTTCTTAAATTGCTTGACATTTTTTGCGTGGATCGAGCATGAAATACCACGATTATGTTTTTGCCTAGCTTGAAAGTTATTATGATCTCTTACTTATCACATGATGATTGCGAGATCAAATACGTATGGGGAAGCAAAATTTGGAACACGTGCAGACCAGATAAGATGGTTAACCATCTGGCAATATGAATCAAAAAAGCTTACAAAAAATCTTGGACTTTGAGAATCAACGTACATTCCGATAAAAATCATTTGGCATTCAGGAACAAATAAGGAAAAAGTAACTATGTGGAAGAGAAAGTCATTTTGATTGTAAAGAACTTCCTACTGAGACAAAGCCCGGACAAAAGAGAAGAGCAAACCCCCCATCAGGGGCGTAACTATAACTGCTACGACAATATATCTCCAATGGAGGCGGAAGTTGAAGGGATCTGATTGATTCAAATAAGATAGGAACTTTTGAAAATTATGATAGAAGAAATCTTCTCGCAATGTTAGAGCATGCGGTTGGAGAAAAAAAAGAAGACTTCCTTCCAGGTTGAAGTAAACTTTTAAAAGCAAATTATATCTTTTTTTCATTGTTATGAGTAAGTGACTGTAAGTTTGGAGCAGCTGTACTTAAAAATAAAAAAGCTCCATGAACTAAAATGACTACACTTTTGAATTCTTCTTTTTCAAATACTCTACAGTTGACCTGTCTTCAATCTTGATTGGAACTTCATGTTTTCTCTAGAAACTTGCAATTTTCAAGTAATAAATCTTAGCTCTGAATTATTGAGATATTTTATATGGGAACTGGAATTACTCTCTTACATCAAAAAACATTAGACGTTTATGTACTAGTTTTGATAGAAAAATATTTTTAAGAGTAGAATATTGTTCCAGTAATCACATGTTGTCACCCATACAACCTTCATCACCTATTTTAAAATTCGTTTGAAATTCGTCACCTTTGTTCGATTGAGAAAGTAGAATTTCATTTAGAACTTTAATTTGCAAAACCTTGTGTGACTGAATGCATTTTAAATCGAACTGAAGTTTCATGCCAATGTCGCACAATTCGTCGTCGACGCAATATTTTATTTTTCAAGGGAATCGAGATGACACACATTTTACCGATTTCACAAAAAAAATTGTTTTGAAAGTTATAAATATTTACATTTTATATAGCTGATGACACAACTATCAAAAAATTGTTAGGAATTTTCTTTGAAAGTGTGGTATCCTTTAAACTGAATCAGGCATTCAAATTTTTCGTCTAGAATCTGATATAACTCATTTTAGTTTTCTTTCGGAATCGGCGAAAGAATCTGAAAAACTATAGAATGAAGAAAATAGTGGCGATTTTTCAGTTATAGCGAACATATATAATTAAGATTTATCGTATGCAGCGATTTCAAACAAGGCAGATTTTTTTCTCTAAAAGACCAACATTCACTTTTTTCACAAAAACGATACAAGTTATAACAAAAGTTTACAGAATAAAATTTTCCCTTGCAAAAATTTCTAAAAATTAGTCTCTTGGCACTTTTTTCCAACTTGTTATTTTTTCAAATTTATTCTAAAATACGAATGAAACCGGTTAAGTTTGTATAATTCCAAAATATAATGGAATTCCATACTATCGTTAAAAAAGGCTGTAAATCAAACAATTCAATCAAATTTTTCCCCTCGGTATGGTTTATTTGCGAATATGATCAAGAACGCAGTTTCAACTTTTCCTTATTTGTCTTGAATTGTTTTTTTTCTTTTTTACTTCCACTGAAATGTATTATCATTTATTGAATGACATGAAATCGTAGTATTTTGGTGAAGAATACAATTTTAACCTGTATCCGTCATATTTCACTCTAATACGCAATATAGAGGTCCTTCGTAAAGAAATAATTTTGTTTCTGTAGACCTGTCTTAGTTTGAATAACATCACACATGGAAGAATATTTTTGACCAATTTTTGATATTAATTCATGTTATCGACTTCAGGATTTGAAATACTCATAACTTCGTAAATTTTTCGTTATATAACCGGAAAACGAGCCGGAAAATACGTGTCGTTTTACTACTTTTGAAAAATACCATAACTTTACCGTCCTGTCACTAGACTTCTGTATCAGGTACATAAATATTATTTATATCAATTTCTGATTTTCATTTTTAACATCTATTATTTACTACGCACGAAATAATATTTAATCTACGATCGTCATATCTAAAAAAAAATGCTAACTTTTGTTAATGATCTAAATTTTCTATTCTTGTATTTATTTTTCAATTTATGAAATAATTGTTCTACAATAAAGTTTTGTTCTTTTTTTGACAGGCTTCAAAAGGGACTACACTCAGTCCGAAACGTCACCAGTTTTTGATACTTAAAATCGTTTTATTCATTTCTTGGTCCTCCAAAACCGGGAACTACTTTCTACATACGATAATTTTTACCAAAACCGCGTGCCTATCTTGAAACGATTCGGTGATCTGGGTGTATTTCGTGTACGATGTTTAAGGTCATAAAAAGTGTATCAAAAAAGTTCTATTATTAGCTCAACTAATAAAATGTTGATAAGCATTGATTTATGTATTCATTCAACTTATATAATTATTTTATCACCCATTTGTAACATATTTTTGAAAAGAGTTCATTTATTCAATACCGATAGATACAGGGTGGTGACTTGACCGGGAAACTGGGAAATTACCAGGAATTCAAATTAAAAAAAGGGAAATTACTTGACCTAACCTAGACAATTCGAAATTTCACCGTAAAAATACGAAAAACTACCGCTTTCGTTTTATGAATTAAAAAGAGATCTTATCATTTGATTCAAAGAATGCAACGTTCTCTCAGCCTAATTCTGAAAATTTTTTAATACATTTTATTTTCTTGTTGCTGTGTGAAGATTTTTTATTTGCTTTTTAAATAATTTTTATTGGAATTTTGGAAAGAAATTGAGAGAAACGCTCTTTCAATTCAAAATTCTTAAAAACTTGAAAGTCCCGTCTTCTTAATTTTGAATGAAACAAGTACTTCAAGCAGTTTTTAGAGTAGAAGTAGTATTTCGAAGAAGAAATAATCCTAAATTATAATAGGGAACTTGTTCATATTGTTCAATGCAAATTTATCCTTTTTCAGTTGAAAAATCATTTACTTGGTTAAAAGTTGAACTCTTGTTGGAAATTGGACTTTTTTTTTGGTCTATTATTTTTATAAAAAATTTGACTCTGATTGCAAACGTAATTACTTGGTTTAAAATCAATTCATCTGTTTCTAGTGAAAATTCATGCATTTAGTTCAACATCAATTTTTTAATTGAAGAATTAAATCATTTCTTTGAGAATTTATTTTCTTTTTTGAAAATTCGACTCATCTTCTAAAAAATTTATCTGCATCGTTAAAAATTCATCTCTTTCGCAATAAATACATTTATTCTAGTTGAAGGTTCATCATTTTACCTTAGAATTCATCAGTTTTGTTGAAAATTCATTTCTCTAACTGGAAATTTAACCGTTTTATCTTCAGTGGAAAACTTATCTTTTCTAAGATGATGATTTTTTCTGTCTACTGGTCTCATCAATATTCAAATAATCAATTATTTGAATATTGATGAGACCAGTAGACATAAAAAATCATCATCATAATATTATTTACATATTCCTGGTCAAAACCGTTACATCAAAATTACAATTAACTTCATGTTAGTAGAATAAAATCTTACAAGCATACCAATTTCGTCGAAATTGGCTTGTAGGGGGTTGTGAAAAGTGAATCTTATACTCTCCGTAGCTTAGTGGGTTAGAGCATCAGACCAGAAATCTGTAGGACCTGGGTTCGTATCCAAGCGGAGCTAGAGAGTCATTTTTTCACAACTTGCAGAAAAACAATATTTAAATAATCCATTATTTGAATATTGATGAGACCAGTAGACAGAAAAAATCATCATAATATTATTTACATATTCCTGGTCAAAACCGTTACATCAAAATTAAACTTATCTTTTCTAGTTCATTAAAACTGGATTTTTTTGTATGCAATCATCTTTTTCTCCGAAAGTTAGTTATCTTGTTCAAAAATTGTACTTAACGGTGAACAATTGAAGTTATACAGTTAAATATTTTTCATTTCAGTCGAACATTCATCTAGTTTAAAACCCTTATGTTTGTTTCAAAATTAATCTTTTAGGCCAAAATTGTTACTATTCTATTTTTGGTTGAAAATGGTTATCTTTATAGTTCAGGATTCGAACATTTTATTGAAAAACTGTATTTTTTGGTAAAATTTCAGCAAATCAAGTTGAATTCAACTATAAAAAAATTCATCTCATTCACTAAAAATTAATTCATCTGTTTGAAAATTAAACTCTAAAAATCTTACTCCTCTATTTGCGGTTGAAAAACAATTATTACTTCATCTGTTCCAAATTCAACTTTTTCGTTAAAGCATTGTATTTTTTGTCAGATAATTAATCTTTCAATTCGGAAATTAATCTTTTTGTTTGAATATTCACCTTCATGCAGGGGCGTCGCAACCGGGGGTCAAGGGGGCAGCCCCCCCCCCCCCCCAGAAATTCAAATTTTTCATATGGATTATCAATTTCCTATTTGGGTTTTCCCCCTAGTAAAAATTTCGTTGCGACGTCCCTGTCTTCATGGTTAAAAATTGAAATGCTTCAGTTAAAAATTTATCATTTTAGTTGAAAATGCATAATCTAGATTTGAAATTTCAACTGTGAAGATTCATAATGTTATTTGGAAATTCATCACTTTGGTTGGAAAATGAACTATTTGCTTGGAAATACAAATTTTTTCAATCTTACGTTTAAAAGTTTCAATTTTTGCAGGAAAATGATATTACATTCTCATTCTGAATAAGAAGGTATTGGTTTTATGCGAAAAATGACTTTCACGGATTTAATGAAATCTCCACGTTTTGAGACCCCATGAGTCAGAAAAAACTATTTTTACGAAGGTGTCTGTCTATCTGCAGTCTGTGAACTTGATAACTTTCGAAAGAATGATCCTATTGGATTGGGCTTTGGAAAAATTTTTTGAGGCCAGAAAAGAAAAGACGAGTTCGTTAACCAGCCATTTTCTACCAATGGTTCTGGTTCTATCCATCAAAATAGCTTTTTGAAAATCGAAAATGCACATTTCCGGTCAAACTATGCAAGGTGGAAAAAAATGTTGAGGACCAAATTTATTCAATTCGAAAAGATCTACAAGTTTCATTCAACCACTTTTTTTCTAAAGATGCATAGTTTTTGTTTGAATTGTGAAAAATGTCACAAAAAATGAAAAATGTCATCTTTCAGCAAAACTATGCGTGATACGAAAAAAATGAAAAGCACTAAAATTGTTCAACTTAAAAAAACCTACAAATTTATTGTTGACTATTTTTCAATCAGACGTATATTTTTCGTTTAAATCACAATAACGCACTTACAGATATAAAAATACACTATTTCCCAGCCAAAGAATGAGAGACAAGAAGAAATATTGAACAGAAAAATTGTTCATCTTGGACAGGTTTCATATAAATTATCTTCGAATAAGACGTATATTTTTTGTTTCAATCATGACAACGCGTTTCAAACAATGAAAAATTCCATTTCCTAACCAAACTATCCGAGATGTAAAGATCGGTGGCGAGTATTCTAATGAGAATGTGTTCCTTAAGGCCAGTAGAGCCTTGAGTAGAATTATTATTATTATTTATCAGCATTTGGAACTCGAAAGTTCATTGCCTCATCTACCCGAGACCGCCACGCGTCCC
>WSXT02047873.1:0-13083 GCA_011762715.2 Neuroterus valhalla | reverse complement strand
AGATGTTGCTCTTGGTGGTTCGGAACCCACCGTAAACTGTAGGTCCCCCTCACCCCTGAGTTAGTGGTGAGGTGTGCCAAGGAATAGAGAGAAGGTTATGCCGAAACCCTCAAACCCGTAACAGGGAGAGAGTGTAAACAAATATTCCAATAACAAATTGTTTAAACAATTTTTTTTCTAACTTTCATTGATTATTACCTGCCTCTAACTGAAAAGTTGAAAATGAGTTGGATAATTCAGAAAAAAACCTTGACTTTCTAACCCTTTTCTAGGGAAAAATGCTAAAAACAATAATAAATTGTTTACAAAATTGAAATAAAAATCTAATTAACAGTACAAAGCAGTATTTCATGTATTTGAAATAATCTGCGTTAAAAAAACGCAAAAAAAATCATAATTAGCGCCAGAAACTCGAAAAACCCATTTTTTTACTTATGGGGGTTTTTCGGGACCCTATGAAACAGACTTATGGGGGTAATATTTGAAAAGTAATATTTTATTTGCATCCTGTGACCAATTGTGAAGAGAAATTGTGAATTTCGAACTCGATTCATCTAATATTGAGATTTCTGAACAAAATTCACGAAAACGTCTCTTTTTCTCATGAGAAATACGTGTTAAACTTCACGGGGCTTGCGGCAACTCTAAATATTTTTTTTCAAAACAAAAAAAATGCATTTATTTTCTTGTGGATACGAACAAATTTCCGGGCATTTTGCATGAAAATTCGAAAAAAAAATTTAAGACCACCCTACTGTACATCGATCTTCCGTAAATTCAATGAAGAAATGAGCTTCATACATTCTCATCATAATGGGAGGTATTGGTTTGATTGGTTTACTCCAAAAAAGCATTGTTATTCTGAATCCTTCATGGGTACGACACCTCGGCTCCCAAAAGTTTTGTTGTGTTGATTCGCATATGAGCGCGCCATTTCGGCTCCAAACATTTTTTTCGTGTACCATTGTGTAAGCCACAATCCCTTTCGGGGTAAGCGTAACTCGTAGAGAGTCATAATTGGTTGAGTTGAATATATAGCAGGACACCAGCCTCCCGCAAACATTCCAACAGCACGCGGTATTCCCGAACGGTCACCCGTCGGAGCACTAACCGCGCCCAATACTGCTGAACTTCAGTGGTCCGACGGGAACTAAATTTTCGAGCGTGACATAGCCGTTGAACATTGATTTATTAAATTTATATCACCTGGGCACGCCACCTCGGCCCGAGACTAGGATATTCGATTCAATGGTACCATCATTTATTATGTTTTGTCCTTTGACCCCGCTTTACCGGCCATTTGCCAAGCGCTAAAATATACTATCGGCCTTATGCCCAGATTTGTCTCGACCATTCCACCAATCGACTGACTCGAATTCCTAACCACTTTCGAATACGCCCGTTTACATCGACACTTCTGCCAACTTCAAATCTATAAATTCATATTGTACTTGAAAAATTTAAATCTCTAACATTCGGCCATCCTAAATGAGTTGACTGAAGGTGTTCGGTCACGCTCAGTCCTTCGCAAATTTACATTTTCGGGTATAGCTTGATTTTCAATTCCGACACTTGTTGTATTATCCGGTTCGTCTTGCTTTACAATCGCTTTGTCTTCAGCAGACTTATCTTTGTTTCTCTCATTCTCACTCAATTCTTTGTTTAAAAAATCATTTGACTCGTCGTCGTTATCTTTGCGCTCTCTTTCTTCGTCACTTTCGCTGCCGTTATTTTCACAATCGTTCTCGTCATTCCACCCGCGCCAAATTTTAATTTAACTCATATGAGCAGTGGTTTGACCTCGTTTGGTTGACTCACCCGTAGCGATAGGATTGGATTTCATATAAACAACATCACCGATCTTATATTTTACAGTGAGAAGTCGCGATTTGTCATATCTTCCTTTTGACACTTTCTGAGCTTTTCCGATGACGTTTCTTATTTCTTCTCTAAGTTCTACTGGAAGGCGATAAGTTTCCGAATTTACCGATAATTAACTAATTTACCGATAAACTTCATTTTATCGTCTATCTGTTCATCTTTTGGACACTGAATCGACGTTGTTGTCATGTTTTAAAAAGGGAACTAAAGTCTCGATTGTTTACTCGTACAGTGGTACGAATGTGCAGAATGTAAGAATGTATAGTGGTTTTCGTTTCTGAAAGTTGATCATCGTTTGTTCTCTTATGCGTTACTGCTTTTTTATTTAGAAATCCGCCTTTTCTATGTCTCGCTGCTCATCTTCTATCTCGACACGTCACCTTTATTCAACAGATAAGGCAGATTCTCACTTTTTCCGAAACTTCCTTTGTCTTGGATGCCACGCCTCCAAGCTACGCTGGCACGTTCGAACTTGCACGTTCGCCATCTTGTACATAAATCGTTCGACTTTTTTGCCCGGAAATTATTCTCATAAATTATTCTCATGGTCCTTTGACCCCGCTTTACCAGCCATTTGCCAAGCGCTTAAATCTACTTTCGGCCTTATGCACAGATTTGTCTCGCCCATTCGAAATCCACGAATCGACTGACTCGGATTTCTGAACACTCTCGGATACGCACGTTTATTTCGACACTTCTGCCGACTTAAAATCTATAAATTCATATTGTACTTGAAAAATCTAAATCTCTTACATACCCTTCAACCAAATTCTAGGTCGTCATCCAGGCGTAGAATATAGTTTCTGATCCGGAGCAAAGTGCCGGGCTTTCTCCCTGTTGTACCTTCGGTACACGCCTATGTAGGCTTCCATGTCTGAATCCAGTCTTGTGGTGTACGCTATTTACGCTGCTGCGACGAATAAGACCAATGATCGTGACTGCTTTTATTAATATTTCTATGTATTAGAAACCGTAAGACTGACACGCGAGTCCAGGACCACTCTAGGAAGCAGAGATTAGAGCTTCCGTAATCAACTTAGGATGATGCTCCAAACAATTTATGTTTAAATGCGCAAACCATGTTCACTTCCGCAAATATTTAATGTATTAAAAAAGGAATGGTAAATGACTTGCCAAGTGTCTCTTGGCCGTAGGTTATAAGAATAAATGTTTTCTTCATCTTTAAATTTTCTGATTCAATCTTTGTTAACATACCCTGGGTCACAACTCCTTAATTTTCCTAAATGTAAATTTAAAAAATTAAGATACAAACTCTCACAGTAGTATGCGCAAGCGTCCCCCGACACTGCGCATGTGCATCCCGCTAAAGAGGAAAATTCTACGTTTTCATAATGAATGAAAAGTAGAATAAAAATGAAAGATGTGTAGATATTTATATTATTTATAATATGGAGAAATAATATAAAGCGAGTACAAACGTTTTAACTGCGTAAGCGTCTCCTGGGAAATACTGGGAGATTATTTGGAGGATTAAGGAAAGATTTCTAAATTACAGTTGAGATCGTAGGAGACCAAAAGCATTTCGAAAACACCCAACTTTCTAGGGTGACTAAAAAAGGTCTGAATTCGGAATGAGTAGACCCTCAAAAGAATCAGAGTGGGGGGTGCTATTATTGAAATAATAATAGCACTAATAAGCTAATAAGTGTGACTATGTGCAGTGACTTTGAATCTTATTGCCGAGAAAAGAATAATCGAAATGTCAGTGATTATGAAATTAGTAATAAAAACAAAATAATTTTCGAAAGTTGAACTTTAAACTCGTGTATGGTCAATGCTTACAAATACTTTAAGATGACTTCAGCTTTCAGAGATCCAGAAAGGAAATCACTCCATCGTTGCAATTCAACTTAGCATCAGCGCAATGTCTTTCAACAATCAAAGTAAGTCTAGTGGATTAGCGTTATTCTATTTTACTGTTCTTCAGACCCCTGGACCTGGGCCTCTGGACAATGAAACGTAAAAACAGGGATACTAAAAGTGCTTGGGTTAAAATCCAAAAGAAATCGTTTTGAGCCTTAAATTCTAGAATTATCTAATTTTTTACTCTAAATACAGACTTGATTTGAAACAAGAGAAGGCTCTAATTATCTAATGCAGATGTAATTCTGGTCCTAATAGAGTAAAATGAGGCCATTCAATATCACGGTCAAGGCTTCGTTTCAACGCTCTCTAGTGATAATTTTCATCGCGTTAACTGAACATCGCACTGAGCGTCATGTGCCACCTTTTTTTGTGAGAACTACTATCTGCTCAATTATGAAACTTATAGACAAAACTTGTTTCACACATTTTTAAGTTTATCTGGCCACAAAAAATCAATAAATCAGAAACGCAATTTTTTGTGTTCAAAACCAAAAAAGTAGGAAAATGTTTTTCCTTATTAGAACTTCTCTCATCTGCAAGTACGTCCTACCACAGAGAGTTTTAGATTTTAGAGAGTTATCAGGTTCAATAGGAAGAATCTGAAAGTCCCATATCTCCGCTATTTTTTGCGAATGTTCACAAAATTTTGCTGGGGTCTTTTTTTACCCTCAAAGGATAAATAAGTAGCACAGGTTTTAAGTAGGAGGGACCGCTCAGCAGTCACTAAGAAAAATTTTTTGATTGCAGCGAACCTAATTTATGTCATAAATCAACGAGCTCGCATGGGATACTAGTCTTAAAACCGAGACCGATTTTTGCGAGTTATTAGGTAAGGATTCTGTCACAATATTGTTCATTTTTTTTCAATATACTTCTTTTTGAAGTGGATCTTTCCGGAAGCAGTCGCTGGAGGGAGGGGGTTATTACCCCCATCTAAGATGTAAAAAAAAATTAGCAAAATAAGTCATAATGAAAAGGCTGAATTTTCATGTGGTAAGAGTCAGGACCATTAGACATTATTCTGTAAGATAGGCAGAATAATTGGTCAGAGGGAAATGGGTGGCACAACGACCTCAAGTTGTCGGTAAAAATGCCATTTCCAAATTATTTTCTAATCCATGAATCGTGCGCATATTGTTCTACTCATGACCCAGAATTTGAATTCGGAAATGCAGAACTTTCCAGGGCAACACTGCAGCAGAACGTTTCCTCGAACGTCGCTAAACACGGGAAAACTCCCGACCGCACAGTGGTCCGGCGACCCGATTTTCTGGTCGAAACTCAAGAACTCAAACAAAAATGATACGATCATGATGAAATTTATACTGTTGAGGTTTTTTGGGTCACTGATTTCAATAATGAAATCAGAATTGCAAATTTTGAAGTTGCGGACCCAAAATAGAGAACATTTTTGTCGAAAAGTGTTCCGATTTTGCTGAAATTCATATTTCCACGATTTTTGGTTCATTGATTTCGATAATAAACGTATAACTTGCAAAGTAAGTATGGCAGATTGGAAGGGGGAAAGTATTTCGTGAAAGATATTACTTTTTAGAGAGCTTTTCAGCCGAAAATGGCGTATCATACGTTTATTTTTCAATCAACGCAGAGTCTTCCTCAAACTAGAAATGAGTGGGTCCAAAGAAGCTAAGAGTCGGAGAAAAATGTCTTCAATATTTTTTTCTCTCGAGCCTTTGCGGGAGTAGGGGAGACTGGGGTATTATCGACCACGGGGAATTCTGGACCAGCGTAATATTTTTTTCCTTGTAGTGATCGAATATTTCTGAATATAATTATATTATTCGGTTGACGAAACTGCACTAACATTTTCACTAAAATCTCCGTTTTTCAGAGCATACTCATCAAAATTTCTTATTATTTTTCTATTTTTTTGGCCCTAACTTTTTGGCTCATCGGTCATCCATATTTCGCATTTATCTTCAAATTCGCGTGAAATACGTATCAGACGGCCCTGACTGTTTATGTTGGACATTGCTCGCTTTTTGTCAATAGCCATGTCAGGCCATACCGAAAGCTTGAAATGAATGCAGACTGTATAGTACATACAAAAACCTCCAGTAATACGTGCAAACTATAGGGTATAAGGACAATATCATTCCCTAAATAGTCGGTTTGGGCACGTACGTCACAAGTAAGAATACTCAAAAATGGGTATGCGCAAGTGATCTGCAACACTGCGTAGTTGCATTCCGCAGAAGAGGAAAATTCTACATTTCTATAGTTAACATGCTTTTTATATAAATAAAGTCAACGAGGCGGTCCGGAGGATTTTAAGGGAGGCACCGAACACGCCCTTAATATTAGCCATTGTTGTCCGCTGGGAGCGGACAGTATACCCGAGCGGCGTTAGACTAAAATCACATAGAAATAGTTCATACGGCCCTTACTGTTTACGTTTTTCGGGATTCCAGTGTAATATTGACAAATAGTATAGAACGAGTGCAAATGTTTCAACTGCGCAAGCGTCTCTCGGAAAATACTGGGAGCTTCTTTGGAGTATCAAAGAAGGGTTTCTCAAGTACATTTGAGATTATAAGAGGCCGAATATATGTTCTTCTAATCACACTAAAGTGATGGTGAAACTTTGATTTTGAAGCAAGTGACTGCGAAAATATCGATTCCAACGCTATTAATCGTAATTAGGCACAGTGATTCTCAACCTTATAGGTTGTGAAAATAATAATTGAAAAAAATTGAAAAAGTAGTGACCCTGATATTCTTCAGCTTTCTACCAGAGATCCGAGAAGAAAAACTGCTATTCAACTTAACACCGTCGCAATGCCTTTCCACAATCAAAGTAAGTCTAGTGAATTGCCGATTTTCTTTTCTACTATTTTCCAAAACGAACCTTCCAGGTGTAAGCAATGTGCCGAAGAACTTTATGCTCCAAAACCTAACTTAGTTTTTGAAATCACCAAATTTTTGGTCCTACTGTAGATTCTCACATGGGCCCTATATAGGAACCCATATAGAGGTGTACATATAGATTCCTATACGAATTCGTTTGAGAAATTATGTGGAAATTTATGTGATAACCTATATGAGAAAGTTACGTATGTACTGCGCAGCAATTGCCTGTAGCAGCTTCAGCTGCGCAGTAGTTTTTCTGGCCATTCCATTCACATATTACAGGCATCGACATAGGATCACATACAGATTCTCATGTAAGTTTACATATGTATTTCTATATAGGTTCCCACACAGATTCCTATTCCATTTCGTGTCCCAAATTACCGATACCATCTTGTATAAGAATCCACCTGGATTCCCATATGGGATCATGTGTGAGATCCTATATGGCTTCCTATACAGGGCCCCTTGTTGGAATTCTCAGTAGAGAGTTACACGATGAAAAAGTATTCCTTTAACTATTTTCACAATAATTGACTTACGCCAATGCACACCCGAAGAAATATAAAAGTGCGGCCATCAACTTATTTGAACTGAAAGGTCGATAATTTTATCACTGTTGAGTCATACCGCACCGCTTTGAAGAAACAGCAATGCGCGAAGAAACAGAAATATTAAAAGATCCCTCCTCGAAACATTAGGTACTTAATTTTGTGAAATTTCCAAATTTTCGAGTCGTACTGCAAAAATTTACGGTTATCAATTGGAACAATTATTCACTCCTCAAAATTCAGATCATCAAACTTCACAATGAAAAAAAAAATTGACATACAATGTGAAAAAAATGAGTTTTATACAAATCGGATGATTTATAGAAAAATATTTCGGATCCGGCATCTTGAATTCTCATTTTCTTGACACGATATTTGGAATCTGAGGAACGAAAAACTGGGTTCATATCGAGTCACATGTGGCAAGTCTCTTGCGCACGCCTCTCTTGTGGCAAGTCTCTCCCACGCCATCTCTCCTGAGAAGATTGGCAATTTTTTGGCGAGTCTCCCGAACCTAATTGTCTCCCTGCGGCATCTCTCATCCTCGGAATTGGCGGAAGTGCGACAACTTTCCTCAACCGAAAATTGGAAGTCTTCCTACAAAGCAAATGGGCAAAAGACTGGTCATGGGAATAATGTAGGTTACATGACCTCAAAATGGTAAATCGGGTCATGGAAATAATGTAGGTCATATACCTTCCTCTTTTTCCGAGTCTCGTGGGGGTGGAAAGGTACTCTTGTGACTCTGATGGGAAATAATGTAGATCACGTAGCCTCAGAAAAGGGAAATCGTGTTATGATGGAGACTTGCCGGACTTTTGCCACTTTCGAGGGTGAGAGATGCCGCAAGGAGACAATGAGAAGTTACAATTCCGTCTTAAGATGCATTTTCGTCAACATTATTAGGCATACGAAGTCTTTAAATTCATTTTCGGCTTTTCACTTTTATTTACAATCATCCACTCATTCGAATAAAAAAATTTGAATATGAATTCGATACAGTGAACTTCCACTTAGGTTGACCGCGTGAAAACGTAAACATTCAGTTAAGTTGACTCAAGGTGAGGAGTCACGAGTCCCCACCTTCAAGGACAGTTTCCCCTTCTCTGCAGCTTTCTCTCTCTCTCTATCTGTGGTTTCTCTTTCTCACAGTGTTTGTGGTAGGGGACTGTTTACTCAACTTATGTGAACGTCCCTAGTCAACTTATCCCGAAGTCAACTTAAGTGAAGGTCAGCTTAAGTGAAAGTCCACTGTAAATCCAATAATTTCATTTCCACCAATATGTGAAGTAAACTTTTTATTCAAATTTGAAACAACCCTAGCTAAACAAGGAACAACTTCCTGGAAAAATTATTTTATACTTAGCAGACTCCCTGACTCTGTATCATATAAAATCAATTATTGTAAGCTCCAGGATATAATTTTCTAGATCAACGTGTCAGTAGTAAGTTGGGAGAATTCAAGGTATCACTAAATTTGTAAACAAAATATTTTCACTTTAACCATGAAAGAAAAGGTTGCAATACACATTTTAATAAATTTTCAGATCATGAGGTACACCCAAGGTGTGAGCGAAACCTATTTTCCAGAAGGAGTCTATTCGGAGGGAAAGCTGTAACTGCTGAATTTCCTTCTGACAAAAATTCTTGTGCAAAGACTTCAATTGAGTGCGAGATTGGCGAAACATTGGATATCAAGGAAGAAAGCATTCAAGGTATGACTAGATATTTGTAACGAAAATACTTCAACCTTGAATTATTGAACAATATATTGCAATTCATATTTTGGTGAATTTTCAGATCAAGAGATACACTCGACTGTAGAGCACAATCACTCCTCTAAAGGAAATAAATTGGACGAAAAATTGATGTAAACTAAAATTTCTCGTGGCAATAATTTTCCTACCACGGCGTCAGCTGAATACGACACTGACAATATATTGGACATTAAGGAAGGAAGCATTCAAGGTATATGACTAAGATTTATAACTGGAATATCCTGGCTGAAACTATGAAATAAAATATTGCATTTTGCGTTCTGACCAATTTTTAGATCAGAGAACTACAGGTCGAAAATATACTAGAAAGAATGATTCAAAATTGTCTACCGTTGACAAAAAAGATCATAATATGGCTGTTATCAAAAACCTTAGGACTCGCCAGGAGCAAAGTATTCAGGAATCAAGACTGAAACATAAAACGAATAGGAAGAGTGACTTGTCAAAACACACAACTTCCAGCCTCGTAAGCACAAAAGAAACGAGGCATTATTGCGACAAATGTTCTCGAAGTTACGCTCGATTATATTATTTGAATCAACATAAGCGTAGAGAACATGTTGAAGTCAAAACTGAATTTACTTGTGATTTCTGTGGCCAGAAAACGAATGTGAAATATAGCTTATCACGACACATAATGTCACGCCACGTACAGACATCGGAAACAAAGCATTATTGCGACAAATGTTCCCGAAGTTACAAGCGATTAGATAGTTTAAATGCCCACAAACGTGCAGAACACGCAGCAATCACACCACAATTCGTTTGTGATTTTTGCGGACATAAAACGAAAGCGAAACGTAACATGTCACGACATACTAAGTCACACCGTAACACGTCATACCACCTACAGAGATTGGAAACGAGGCATTATTGCGATAAATGTCCTCGAAGTGACGCTCAGTCAAATAGTTTAACATATCATAAAAGTATAGAACACGCAGCAGTCAAACCACAATTAACTTGTGACATTTGTGGACATAAAACGAAGCGGAAATCTAACTTGTCAGACCACATTATTTTACGCCTCTTAAAAATATCCAAACCAAAGTATCATTGCGACGAATGTTCTCAAAGTTACAGTAGTTTATATTCTTTCAATCTTCATAAACAATTTAAACACGCAACAGTAAAACCACAATTTACTTTCGATAGTTGCGGATATGAAACGAAACAGAAAAGCAACTTGTGACAGCGCATTGCTTCACGCAACTTGCACTCACCAAAAAGCAGGTATGATTGCGACAAATGTTCTCGAAGTTACATTCGGTTACATAATTTAAAACTTCATAAACTGGCAGAACACGGCGCAGTTAAAACTCAATTTACTTGTGATTTTTGTGGATTCAAAACGAACATAAAAAGAAGCCTGTCACGACATATCACTTCATTCCATTTAACGACATCGAAAACGAGGCATTATTGCGACAAATATCCTCGAAGTTACGCTCAATTATATTATTTGAATCGACATAAACTTAGAGAACATGTTGCAGTCAAACCTTAATTGGTCTGCCCGATATGCGGGCAAATTCTCATTCAAGCGTGTCCGACATCGCCTGTTGGATCTAGCGCTCTGCGCTCGGTATTTGTAATCCCTGGCTTTCGTATAGACTCTTTTAGAACTGAAAGCGAAACGTTGACTATTTTTATTTGATGATTGTGAATTCTTTTGTTGAAGCTTCTTCGACTTCAACAAATCCATTCTCATCGTATGTCTCGTGCTGCGCACTCGATCTAAATTCGTCCGAAACGCAAACTTTTCTATATTATCTTCAATTCTATTGTATAAAATGTATCTTATAGTAATTTATGTTATTGATCCGGGACTGTGCGTTCAGATAATTTTGAAATAAAGTAAATTCTTTTTTTCATGATAACTTTGATATTTTTTCCTCATTTGACCGCATTCTATATCCGCAGCTACCCAAGAAATTGTGTAAACTTGCGGTCAATTTTTAACTTAAGAATTCATAATGGGATTGATTTTGGAACAAACGTATTAATATTGCCTTGTTTGTATAATTGAAAAGAGCGCGCGGTCTCTCGTAAAAATGTCAAAGACAAATTTTGAGATTGGATTTAGGCAAACAATTTCGTTCTCTAATACTTTAATGTACCTTGTATCGTTTTTCAAGAATGTTGACTTTTTGTATTTTAAGGGGAAACGCCACTGTGAGGGGTGTGAAAATAGCCGATTTTTGTGATTTTTTTTTGTAAGAAGGGATGATTATTAAAGGATCGGACGAATAGCAATTTATAAGGTGTGTATTTAACTAAGTTGATGTAAATTTTTATTGAAAATTATCGGAAATTCACAAAGTTATCCAAATAATCATAAGGGCATGAAAAAAAATGATGTCATCTGGTGGCAGCGCGATACAATAATGAATTATTATCTGAAATCAAATAAACAAAAATATTATTAATCTGCACGATAATGGCTATCGTTGTACGTAGCCGATTTTCAAAATTCTGAAAATTACTATTTCTAGAGACGGCAATGATAGCCACTATCGTGGAATATTCGTGCAATCTTCATCTATACCTAATTACGTTAAGAATTAAGAATATGAGGTTGCATTGGTTAACTGGGATCTAAAAGAGATTGATTTGTTCAATTCACTTTCAAATCTGCATAATTATTGAAATGAGCAATAGCAAAAGCATTTCGAATGCGAGAAACAAATACCCCAGCATGAAGCGCGAGGTTTTAAATGTGGGAGCGCGAGCCAAATACATTATCGAGCGCGAAGCGATGAGGCAGATTCTTTTTCATATCTTGGCAATGCATGTGTTTAATTTTCATTAAGCATGGTCTGCTTTCCAAAATTTTTTGCATGTTTTTTGCAACATTCATCGATTTTTCTCCGAGAAAAAAATGAAATACTAGTCGTATAAATTGAAGCTTTAGAAACGTATGATCAAGCGCATTTGTGGAAAATCCTCTTTCTACTATTATATCAGAAACTATTGACGACACAAGTTCTTTGAATGAAAATTGAACTATTGAATGTATTCAGATTACACCTGCTCCAAAATGTTATTTCAACTTACGAAATTAAGATTCGTATCTTATCGTCAGAAAAAAGCTCTACTCCGATGATTTGATGAAGGCTGTGGCTATAGCTTACTAATTTTTATGGATGAATTTGGCCTTTTTATCGATGATGTAAAGTAATCCAATACACTACTCTTATTTTTTCGTTTCTTGGGAATGTATGTATGTGTTTAATGTTCATACATGTATAGTCAAGGAAATTAGAAATAAGTATTGTAGCAAAGATGAATACCTTCTAAATGATGGTCATTTAAACGTTAACACGCCCAATAAAGCTTAGCGAGTCAAAAAATTTAATAGTTAAAAGATTTGGCCAGTTGTCTTAAATTTTCGGGACGACTAAGCACAGCCTGCTTTCGAACATTTTGGCACGTTTTTTCCAAAATTGATCGATTGTTCTTCGAAAAAAAATTAAATACCAGTTTTTGATGTCTACTTGAACTAACGTCCTCCATCTTTACTCATTATAGCATAGTTCTGGAACTCACATATCCTATCATTCGTCGTATAAATTTGAGCTTTGGGAACATCATGAAGCACATTTAAGGAAAAATCCTCTTTCTACTATTGTTTCAAAAAATTCTGACGATACAAGTTTTTTGAAGGGATCAAAAAGATGAGGCACCCAATTTTTGTGGAGCCTGCACTTTCAGAAGCAAAAATGTCTCATTTAATTTTTCATGCTAGCACTATTGTTTTATTGGAGGGCAAAGTATTTAAGACACATTGAAAAATATGAGCAGTCTGACTCTTTTACTTACATTGGAGAGAGCAAGTATCTTGCTTGCGCTACGATCGAAAAAGAATAATCACCCCATATGTACTTTGCAGTCAGACAGACTACTGCCGAATGAAACTTTTTGTCAGACATTAAGCTAGAGTTACTCCCAGAATCATGACAGTTATTAGGAGATATAGTTACAATCGAAAACAACATTAACGTTTAGAGATATCTCACAAAGCATGATTCTATTCTAACCATGAATTGCACCACGGTGCTGCGCCCGCGAATGGCGCACCATACACTTTTCCGTTCGGCCATGGCACTGATATA
>WSXT02047862.1:0-13084 GCA_011762715.2 Neuroterus valhalla | reverse complement strand
AACTCCCTGCGCAGTTGCAAAACCAGCAAAATGTATCAATATCAGTAGATTTTTGAAAAACTAGGACGTTTGAGGCAAAAACAAGGACGCGCCCCAAAATCGTCAAAATCCAGGACATGTCCCCGAAAACAAGGACGTTTGGTAACCCTATATTAACAATAAAAAACCACACAGTGTTTGACGTTTTTGAATGTACTCGCGACAGTAAAAAAAAGGGCTACATTTCACAGCTGATATTTATTTATTTTTTAAAAAGACTGACAAATTTTTAGTGATTTTAAAAATTTATCTATACATAATTTTCATTTACTGGATTAAAATAACTCATGTTTTTTATTTTTACTGTCTCGCCCCATTTGAGTCATCTAATGGCAAGAGTCAAAGAGAAAATTAAACGCAGATTTTGTCTTGAATCCTCACCTGTAATTTTTAAGCTTTGCACTTCATTTCTTTTTTTCCATTTGCACAACCAGCCTTCGCTTGCACGAAAATTTTTTGGTCCTTGTAAATCTTTATTTATCTCCAACGCTTCCTTTCGAACCATTATTCCCGTAACTGGAGTGTCATTTGCGTTGGAATTCAAAACATAGCCGAGAACTGCGGCATCCAATTCTCTAATTGGTCGTATTATTTTTGAATTTCTCGTTGAGGACTTACAAGCTTCGTAAATTTTGTCCTTATTTTGAATCCAATGGCGTAAAGTTCGCTCAGAAATTCCATGTTTGGCACGTACAGCTTCTGCAGGGGTGGTCTGCAGTTCTTCCAAAATTGCTTTTTTGTTTTTATATGATAACATTGTCCTCTTTTGCTTTGGCTTCTCATCATCGCAATAGATCAATGAACGTTTTTTTGTTGTCATCTCTGCGATAGATTCTGGAGGAGCTTCTCCGGATTTTTCTTCATGATGCTCATTGAATCGTTTTGTTGCTTTCGGAATTTCCATTTTCAGAATATTTATTTTTATAAAAATGTATTTAAACGCCTGCAAAAATATCTATGTTAATATTCTTCATTCTTTTTTATAGATGATTAAAAATTTTTTTCCGTTTACGTTGAAAGTGAGGTTATGCTTAACTGTCATATGAAAATTTGTTTATATGTATCTGTTTTTCGGACTAAACCTATTATGGTTAATGCACGATTTTCGCGAATTACGTACCTTCGAACATAGGTTAACTAGCAGGTTGAACACTGTTTATAAGTTTCGTCCACTTTTAACGCGCGGCAATGCTCGGAGTTTGCCATGCTTTAGGGTTCTCCTCTGCACGCTCGAGCAGGAACGTGATTGGAGTAGGGGTTCAACCGATTCTCGGAATCATACTCCACTACTCCCCCAAAAGCGACAATGCTCGGAGTTTGAACTGTAGTTGAATTTCAAACATAAGAGTATGGATTTCCAACAAAGCAGTTATTTTGATCTACAGTTGGTTGAATCATAAACCGAAATCGTTCAATTTCTAGGAAGAAATGGGATAGTTGAATTCGTAGTTGGAGAAATTGATTTTCAACAACAAAAAAAGAATTTCAAACAGAATAGTTGAACTCTTGACAAAGGAGATAGATCTTCAATTAATAAAATGACTTTTTTACCAAGCATTCCAGTTTTCAACTAATTAATTGAATTTTTAATCAAGCGGATAAATTTCCTACCAAAAAAGACGAACTTACAATGATGTACATAATCTTTTAACCAAATAGATAAATTTATATGAAAAAAATTTGTATAAAAAAAGAGAAAAAAGGGTTAAGCTTCTTGAGAATTGGGGAAAAAGTTGAATGTTTGAATACCAGTATGGAGACGAATCTACTTGCGTCGTCCTTCTTTCGTCTAATTCTAATTCCCTGAATGTTGATTTTCAGTCAAATAGTCAAATTTTCAACCAAGTCGTTCCAGTCGTTCTGTTTGACTGGCTGGCAAAATTTTATATGCCCTTACACTATTCAGAGGCTGAATTAAAACATTGTCGACAATATAACTTTTAAACAACAAAAAAAAACTTGCAAAAAATTGCTGAATCTTAAACCAACCAAATGAATGTTTAAAAATGTAAAGTTTCTATCATTTAGTTTTTTTTTCAATAAAGAAAGATGATATCAGAATTCACAAGGTTTTTTTTCACCTAAAGACGACATATTCTCAAAAAAAAGATTAACACTTGAATTTTAAATTGAGCAAATTAATTTTCAGCTGGAAAGGATAAAATTTCAACGAAAATTTCATGCATATTGTTGATAATTCTTTTTTTTAAATAGAATATGAATTTTCTCCGTTAAAAAATCATCTTTTTGGTTGAAAATACAAATACATAATTGTATTTTGTTAAACGTTGGACTCTTGTGTTGATATTCGTTTTTATTTTTTGAAAATTCATCATTTTATATAAAACTCCATCTCTTTGGTTGAGAATTCAATTGTTTTGTTGAAAATTTATCTTTTCCTTTGTTGACCATGAATTTTGTGCTCTGAACATATTTCTATTTTTTTTTTTAGAAAATTCACCTATTTGATTTAAAGTCGAATTATTCGTTGAAAATTACAACTATCTCGCAGAATTTTTTTTTTTCAAAAATCATATTGTGGGGTTGTGAATTCGTCTTTTTCGCATTGAAATTGGACAATTTTGTTGAAAATTAGCCTTTTTTTTTGTTGAGGAATATAAATTATTTTCGGTAGGAGAATAAATTATTCTGGTAGAAAGTCAACTTTTTGGTTACAAATTGAAACTTTTTAGACTGAAAATTTAATCATTTCATCTTCGGTTAGAAATTCATCTTATTTCGTTGAAACTTCAACAATTTTATTGAAAAGTGATTCTTTTTTATCCAGAATTCAACTGTTTGGTAGAATTTAGTATTTTATTTGAATTTTTTTTTCTTTTTGACTCGAAAAATCTTGTTTGGTAAGAAATTAAAGTACTTGGTCGATTCTACTACTATCTTGAAGATTCATTTCTTTGGTTGAAAATCTAACACTTATACGCAAACTGAAAGTTAGCAGCGGATTTCATTTTCAAATTTCAAATGTATTGAATATAGCAATTTTTCAAGATATCCAAAAGTCAATCAGGTTTTCGACAACAATGCGTCCAATATTTTCCAGACATTTGGAGGAAGGTTTTTGAGAATAAGGAAAAAGGGGAATTTCAAATACCAGTAGGGAGCCTAATCTACCTGCGTCATCCTTACTTTCGTTTAATTTTAATTCCTTGAATGCAAGCTGGCATTTAGGCGATTTCTCGGGTAGACGGCTAATTGCCTAAATTGACCAGGGTAGTTTGACAAAAATATTACTTGGTATTTATAGTTGACGAGTAAGGAGACAATTCTGGATTTGAACTCTGAAGCCTCTAAGTTGAAAATGAAAACTTGAAAACTTGAAATATAAAATATTTTAAATTGTACTTATAATTCAAAAGGATAGGCTATCAAAATTAAACATTGGAATGTAAAAACTGTTCAGACTTTTAATCAGGAATTGAATCACTTATAAATTACTTCAACGGTTTCTAATCAGAAATTTTACTTATTTATAACCTTTTATTCTAAAACTAAATAATTTTAAACGCTCCCCCATTCGATTATTTAATCTTATGAAATTTTCAGTTGAAAATTGTATGATTTTAAACAATTTAAATTTGAAACGAGACAATTTTTATTTTTTTCGCAAATTGTTCCCGTTTTTGTGATCTAAAAATCGTTTTGAACTCAACGCTTCATATGTAACATTGTTCTTCGCAATTTGATAGGTAATTTTCATACATTCTTCTGAAGCTTTCAAATTCTAATAATTTAAAAATAATTAGCTTCCTTCAGTTGGAAATTTACATTTTTTGTAGAAGATGGACTTACTCTTGTGGAAGAATCCACTATTGAGTTGATTATTTGATCTTTATTTCCGGAAAATGAAATAATTCGTGAAAAATTAACTTTTTTCTTAATTATTCACATTTTTGGGTTGAAAATGATAAAATAATTTTTTGACAATATCACACGTCATATCTTCAATTTCTTATTGTTCTGACTTGATCAAGGTACTAAAAAATACGAGATTTAGAGAAATAAATTTGCTCACCATCTACAAAAGATTGGAAATCTTTCACATCCACTTGACCACGACTATCGTATCCGTCAGAAACCATAGGTTTTACAATTACAGCTTTCCTGGGGACAGCTCTTTTTTGTTTGCAAGTTGGGCAACAAGAAATAAATATTTCGCAAGCAACCCTTGAGATTCGCCACTTGTTTTTAATATAATTTAGCATTCTATCTCGTCCTCCATGTCCTGTTTGAATGTGTGCTTCCAGTAACTTGGGGAAAAAATCTTCAACGGGAGTCACATAAATGAACTGATCAGTTGCACCTTTTCGTTTTATAATCACATGGCACTCACTACCGATTTGTACAAGTTCGTAGGATTTTGAATAGTGATAAAAAGATGGACACTTTCTTACACCCACATTTTCGCTTTCACGCAATATATTTTTCACATTTTCTAATTGCGATTTGTCCCACATTGATCTATTGCTTTCATGTTGTTTACTACGAAAGAGTTGAAATTGTTCTTCAAATTCTGATCGGCTAACTACACTTTCTTCCATTTTGACAAAATCCTATTTTCGAATTGATGAAGCACCTGTTACTTCTAACTGAAAACTGAAACTGACAAGGTGCTGAACTGGAGAAAATACAAAAGGCTTCCGTTTAGCTGAAATTCCGTTTAGCTGAACTTCCATTTACCTGAACGCTTCCACGCTCGTTTAGCTGAACTCGAGCGGCCCTCGCTACCCCCAGAAGAAAGCAACTGATGGTAGCAACCAATTAGAATGACGGTAGCAACCAATTAGAAGTCACCTCTAGAAACAACCATGCGGAGGGGGGCAGTGGTGGTAATTTCTCCCGAGTTCAGCTAAACGAATGTTTACGTCGCGTAGCGGTTCAGTTAAACGGATGTCTTCTGTAGTACCAATTGAATTTTGAAAATGAGAAAAGCTCAATTTTGGGGGTAGTCTAGACTAGACCTCCAAAACAGGCTTTCGTTTTCAAATACTAATCCGAAATTATCTTTTCATCTAACTGCCCAGGTCACTCAAGGTCGTCTACCCGGAGAGTCGGCTAAATGACAGCTTGTCTTCAAGGAATTGGGGGTAGTGCCAGATGCGCCTGATTATCAAATGCTGGATGATTAACAATTTATTTTAATTATGAAATCTTTAACCTTAAGTTTATTCAGTTCAGTAGACATTCTAATTGGACATTGGAAATTTGGCAAATATGCAAAAACTTATAAATTTTACAAACAAATTGGTCAGTTTTTAAGACAAGGAGATACATTTTTAACCAGACGCTTGCATATTCGACCAAAAAAGATGACTAACCAAACAGTTGACCTTTCAACGGGATAAATACACTTTCAACAAAAAAGCTGAATTTTCACCGAATAACTGAACTTTTTATCAACACAGATAACCTTCCAATCAAGAAGATTAGTTATCTACTAGCAAAACACAAATGTTTAAAGAAAACTGTTAAATTTTCAAACCATTTTTTTAACTTTTGAGCCCAAAAGATGAGTTTTGTATGCAAATGTGAAATTTTAAACTTGAAAGTGGGATTTCCCAACAAAATAGGTTTTTTTCAACTGCATAGTTTATTATTCAGAGAATATATATTTCATTGAATTAAATTTAACTGAATTTTCTACAAAAATAGTTGAACTTCCACCTGAAACAAAAAAATTAATTTTTAATCAAGATAGCATTATTTTTTTTAAAAGTTATTGGATCTCCAACCCCCACGAATCTTGTGCAAAAGAATTTGAATTTCAAGACAAAAATACCATTTTTCTTAAAAAAAATGGTATTTTCCATCAAATAGTTCAGCATTCACATGAATTGCTGGATTTTCTATTCAAAAACATAGTCGAATTTTCAAACAAAACAGATGAAGTTTTTCTCAGGGAGGATTATCAATTACAATTGTGAATTTTGGACCAAAAACGAATGTTACATTTTCAGTTATTAAGAATAATTCTCAATCAATAAATAATGAATAATCGAACATTACGAATATTCGAATTTAACACCAAAACAGGGTGTCTAGTGATCAAGCGGTTTGAAATTCCCGGGTTTTTCCTGGTTTTATCCCGGTCCTTTTTTTTCTCCCGACCAACTTATAGATGTCTTTTTTGTATCTTTTGAAAGTCAACTTATACATATAAATAGGAGTTTCAACATTTTCTATCTTCATCAACCCAGGAGAATTCCGTCTTATAGTTCGGACAGTAATGCGTTACACTCACTTTTGTCCGACCCATGACTGAAATTGAAGTGAAAAATTGTTAACAAATTGAGAATTTGAAATCAATCAAAACTACTGAACCATTAAAAAAAGTATAAACATTTTTTTCTCAGAGTTGTACATAAATTGAGAAAATAAATTCTTACAACAGGTTATCACAATTAGATTAAGTATTCAAAATTAACTGAAAAAATCTTAGTGAATCTGGGATAAGATGCCCAAGAAAAATTTGAACTTTTGAATTTTGCAAACGTTACCCCCGAAATTTCTTCCGTTGGTGAAAAAATACTGCAATTAATTTTCTTCTCTTTTTTAAAAATGATTCAGATTTTCCGCTAGATTGTTCTAGTTCTGCGAATAAATTTTTGTCGTTCTCAATTTGAAAAAAATATAATGTAAAGAAAAAAAAAATCTTATGAAAACGAAAAATTCTGTGAAACAATGAAACATTTTTTCCATGTTACTTTCGGACTGAGAATACGAAAATTTGTAATTTCATTACAATTAATGGTCTGAAATGGCCCTGAGAATTTTTTTTCCTTGGATAATATCCCCAGGATTTCTTCTGCAGTATAAAAAGAATGTTCTCCGTAATGAAAAAATGTAGTTATTTTCAAAGGTAGACAGAAAAAATCTTGTACGTCGAAACAGACGAAAAAAAAGACACTTATTTTATTCAAACTTTAACAGAAGTCATTTGTATATTATTGCAGGTAAAAAATGTTTAAAGGACCATTTCAGACCACTCAATTTTATAAAATTACAAATTTTTGTAATCTAAGCCCGATAGCCTTCAAACATTGTTTTTTGTTCCATAACTTTTAGGGCTACTTCCTTAATCAATAATAAATGCATTCAAGGGGTGAAACTATTTTTTAGCCTTTATTTGGTATTCAAAAAATCCAAATCTAAGAAAATAAATTTGAAACCTGGATCGGCCAGCGGAACATCCAAAAAATTGCTTAAGAAAATAAAGAGAAAGAAGGCAGTATTTTTCACCAAAATGAACATATTTAGGGGGTAGCCTTTGCAGAAAACGAGAATTGAAATTTTTACTGAGCATCTTAATTTGGATAACGTCTCATTATGAATATTTTCTAATGAAGTTATTGAATTTTGAGATTGCAACTTTTATTCAGCACACTGAGCGAAAATTGGTACAAAGGATAAGCATGAGAAGGAACCTTGTGACTGATGCAGATAAAGTACAAATGGAATGAAAAGAAGATAAGATAGAAAAAGTGGATTTTTTGACGAAATGCAAAAAACTCCTGGTCAAAAATGGAATTCCCGGAGTTTTCCCGGTCCGCTAGACACCCTGCAAAAAGATAAATCTTCAACTGGAATGATGAATTTCAAACAAAGTCAACGAAATAGTTGTAGGTTTGATCGAATGAAGTTGATTTTCCAACAATATAATGAAATTCTCAACTGAATTTTACGGAAAAAATCAGAAAAAGGGGAGAATTGAGAGTTTTTTTAAAGTGGAGAAAAAGAAAAATTTGCTTAAAAAAAAAGGGGGAAACTTTCAGAAAACGTACCGAACGTTTTTAACTTTACCTAAATTGCTAAATGCGAAATTGCAGAACTTTTTTTCAAGTGAAACTTCTGTACAAGCGTTGAGAATTGTCAAAGTGGTAACGCTCCCAGTGAAACAGAGACGGTCCAAATTACGTATGTCGTGCGTATGTTTAGGGACTGTCCAAAACGACTTTACGAATTGTATAGGCGACCATTTCAAAGAAATAGGCCTGGTAGTATTTTTTTAAATTTATTTTCTAATCTATAAAGCGCTTTGATTTCCCATAAAATCACTTAGGTCTAGTGGAATCCCTACAAATCAGTTATGAAATGGTGTTAAGCCCTCTGAAATCTTCCAACATGCCCTGAAAACTTTACAATTTTTCAAGTCCTTTAATAACTTGAGATCCTTGAAGAAATACATTAGCATATCGCAAATTATCCTGAAATTTGTATCACCAATTAAAATTTCTTGAAAAAGGTTGAAAACCTTTGAAAACCTTTGAAGGCAGATTAAACTTCTCTGTATCTCTTGAAACAGTTGTTTCCCTAAATTTCTGAAAAAATCGCAGTCATTCAAATGTTTCAATAAATAACTTCTGGTTTGAATTTTCAGTATTGTACGGATCTAGTGAAACCTGGTGGCTCCATATTCATAACAACAATGAACAAGACACTTCCATCCTGGCTAGGAGGAGTAATTTTAGCGGAATATCTTCTCAAGATTGTACCAGCAGGAACTCATGACTGGAATAAATTTATTGCACCAAGTGAGACGAGGCGATTACTAGAGAGGTGTAAGTATTTGTTCTTTGAATATTTCATTGAGAAACAACTTTCAAGTTTAAAATATAGCCTCGAGTTCCAGCTTTACATTTTTTATTCCAGACAACTGCAGAACCAGGTTGATTCATGGAATGATGTACAACCCAGTAAAGAACGAATGGAACTGGTCTTCGTTCACAGGTATTAACTATGCAATTCACGCTATTAAAAAGGGGGAATAATTTCACGTTACGATCAAGTTGTAAATATAATCACTCACAAAGTTAATTGAAGTATTCTGTTAGATTTTACTTAAATGAAGCATAAAACACAAAGTTTCTAGTTTTCATAAATTATAAAGGTTGATCAATAAAGATTTATGATTTATGATTTTTTATTATGATCAATAAAGATTCTACAACATATTTTTGAGTTTTTCTGAAGTTTTAAACCGACTGTCATCAGTGTCACTCATTCGATGGTAACAGAAGGAGCGCCCCCCGCCCCCCCCCCCAGTCTGGGGGGTGGGTAGGGGGTCCGATGTGTTCAAAAAAGGAGTTCAGGAGTTTGAATATCCGAGGTACGAAAGCAGGGTGGAGACTTGACCAGGAAACCGGGAATGACCGGGAATTTATTTAAAAACCGGGAATTTACTTGACTCAACTTAGACTGTGAAAAATTCTGCCGAGAAAATACGGGAAATGACCGCTTTCTTTTTATGATTCAAAAAGAGATCTTATCATTTGATTTAAAGAATGTAACGTTCCTTTAATCTGATTCTCAAAATATTTAATAATTCCATACGTCATGAGAGGAAGAATTTTTTTTTTTTTCATTGCTATATGAGATTTTTCTAGCTGACTCAAATTTGATAATCGAATTGATGGCAGTCCAAACATATAGAAAAAATTATTACCTGGATTTTTACAGAAAAATGTATGTATCACGTTTTATTTTCTTTTCCTCCTTTATCAGACTTGGGACAGGGGCTTTCAAGAAATAATGATAGATTTCATTTTAGGGCAGGGAGTTTTAGGGAAGGAGTATAATTTCACTTGGAACAGGGAATTCTTTTCATGGAACGGGAACTTCTTGAACTAATTATGATTCGGATTTAGAAGAGATGATTTTTAAATATCGTTCCTCCAATCCAAAATTTGTAACAATTTTGAAGTACCCTCTTTTCTAATTTTAAATAAAGAAAGTACTTCAAGCAGTCTTTAGAGTTCTCGAATTACGATAGAAAACTTGTTTACATTGTTCATTGCGAATTCATCCTTTTTTAGTTGAAAAATCAACTACTTGTTTTAAATTTAAACTTGCTTGTTAAGAATCAAATTCTTTTGATTCACCTCTGGTTTAGTGAAAATTTAAGTATTTGGTTGAACATTGATTTTTGAATTTGAAAATTCAACTTTTTCTTTGAGAAATCATGTACTTCGAGGAAAATTTGCCTTTTTTGTAGAGAAATTATCTTCATGGTAGAAAATAATTCTTCATGGTCAAAAATATATTTTTTTGCTTAAAATACATCTATTCACGTTGAAGATTCATCATTATACCTGAAAATTCATCAGTTTGTTTGAAAATCAATTTCTTCAACTAAAAATTCAACTGTTTCATTTTTAGTGGAAAATTGATATTTTCTAGTTCAAAATTCGACAATTAGGTAAAAATTTGTCGGTTTGAATTAAAAATTCAAGTATTTCGTTGAAACTTAAAAAATTTTGTTCGTCTTTTCGGTTAACAATTCAAGTTATAAATTTAAACATTTTTCATGTAAAACATTTTGTGTGAAAGTGAAATAATTTGTTTGAAAGTTAGTTGTTTTCGTTTGTTGAAAGTTAGTTTTTTTTAAAAGTAGTTTTTTTTAATTGAGAATTTAACTTATTCCAATTGAAAATTCCAGAGTTTTAGTTCAAAATTCATTTATGTAGTTCAACATCCCTTTTTCAATAAAAATTTAATATTCCAATTTTCGTTGACAATTGATCTTTTTCAGTGAAAGTTAGCTTATTTGTTTGAAAACTTAACTCCTTCATTTAAAGATTCTTTGTTTTAGTATAAAACCCTTATACTTGGTTTGGAATTGGTTTGTTGAACTAAAAATGTTGCTGTTACATTTTTGGGTGGAAAATAATTATGTTTTGGGTTCGAAATTCGACTATTTTGTTGAAACGTCTTATTTTTTCTTGGAAAATTATTCTTTCTACTCGTAAATCAATCTTTATGCTTGAATATTCACCTTCATGGTTGAATATGGAAGTGCTGCAGTTGAGAATTTATCTTTTCATCTGAAAATTCATCTTCATTGTGAAAAAAATTATTTTTTGTTGTTAAAAACGAGGGGCGAATCACTCTCGAATCAGTGTGAACGTTAGCGACGTTAACGTCCACCTTACTTACGTCAATAACATTAAATAGAACGTACGCGCCTTATTCGCTTTAGCTGATACTTCTAAATAACGAGTTACATTGAACCTCGCATTAAATTCACAATAGTTCCGTATCGCCATCATTATTTACAGTGATTCTTTGCATTAATTCGAGCATTAAGTACACTGATCCAAGAGTGATTTGCCCCTGGGTTAAAAATTTGAGTATTCTTTTCAAAAGTGATTTATTTTGCATTGTTTGATCTGTTGTGTTAAAGGATGTTTAGAATGAAATTTATGAATGGAAAAAAAGGTTGGGGTTTTACGACAAATATAAATATGTTACTTCTAGTTGACCGGAAAAATTGTGAAACTTGACCGGGAAGAACCGGAAAATGACCGGCAATTTGACATCGTCGGCCGAATCGCCACCCTGAAAAGCATAGACTAATATTATTAAACGCTGCTACACAAAACATGTAATTCTAATTTATAATAGTCACACAAGTCACCTTCAGAAAACTACAGCTCACGTTTTTAACCCCACAGAAATATTTAACAATTCCAAAAAACCACCCCTATCACGTTTGAAGAAACAGCTCCAGGGTGTGCATTAAAATCAGCCACAAAACTTCTCAATTTATAATAGTCACAAAATTCGCCTTCAGAGCACCTAAAAATCTCTTGAAATATTGGAAGTCCTCTAGAATCAGATGAATCTTTTCGAAATCCCTTGAGCTTTATGAGATCTCTGGAATCTTGTGAAATACCTCTAGGAATTTCACAAGATTTGAGGGATTTGAAAAATTGTAACATATCTTAACAATTTAATTATTCTTCACGAAACTAATATCAATAGTCGAAACAATCGAAGGCTCCATTTTTATTTTATTTGAAAATAAAAAAAATTTAATCTCAAAATTTTTTAGAACCAATCACATGAAGAAGAAAATTAAAGAACTTGAGTAAATCGTCGAATAAATGTTTTCAATCAATAATTTTATTCCGTTCTACGATTTTGACGATTGGAAACAGATTCAGAAGAATTTCATATATTATCAATTGAACATGACTTTCATTTACAATTAATTTCTGAATTTTGATTTATATAATGAATTAAGATTCCAATTCCTTAGCACTTTTCGAAAGGAAACAAATATACAATTTTCAAACATTGAACCTGAAATTTTAGAATTGCTAACGTTTTAAATAAGGAATAGATCGAAATTTTATAATTCTAAGGTCAATATACAAATTTTCAATTTTGACATTTTTTATTCAAAACTTATTCAATTTCAAATTTGGAGAGTTTGAATGGTTACCTAGAAACGATGAAATTTCCATTATTTTCAATATGAATGTGTACTATTTTAAGCTTCGATATGAACATTGTTTGATGTCAAACATTTCATAAAATTTTAATTATTATTATTTTGAAGGTTTGTATTCAGAAGTGATTAATTTTATAACGTTTTCATTTGGAAATCATAAAATTTAAATTACTTTCAATTTGAAATTTTGGTATTTTGGAAATTCGAATCTAAACACATAAAACTTTGATATTTCAAAATCAATTCATTTAATTTTCAAACCTTTCCATGCAGAATGATTTAATTTAAAATTTGGAATATCCATTTTCGAAATTAAAATATAAAATTATATAATCTTGAATGTTCAAATGATTTTTTATAATGCTATAATCCAGATATTAATTCAGAAATGTTCGTCTTTGACAGATACCAATTCGAACTTATTCAATTTCAAACTGAAAAACTTTAAATGATGATTGTCCTATTCCCAAAAATTAAACTGAAAATTATGATTATGTTTGCAAACGTTTAGAAACGTATTAAGGAAAAATAATTCAGGTTTGAAGGATTTCAGTACAAAAACATAATTCATTTCAAAACTCTGATTAGTAAAATTTTGTGTGTTCACTTTTTTCTCAATTGAAAGAATAGTCCAGTATATTTAGTCGGATTCCTGTATGTTTTATTGCAATCGATTGGGTAAGAAATTTTTTTTCCCATATTTAGGGTACCATATAGGAAGCTTAAATCCAAGTTTTCGACCATCAACCCTTTGCAGGTTGTCTGCCATCTTGAATTAAGAGGTGATTTCTTGTA
>WSXT02047841.1:0-13084 GCA_011762715.2 Neuroterus valhalla | reverse complement strand
TTCCTTTTCGATTCCTTCGACTTCAAAGTTGTAGTCGACCGGATCCGAAAATTCTATCACGAACATGGTTCATTTCTGTTTGTCAAGAAGTACGATGTCAGACCTTGTGTGTCTAACAGAGACTCTTGTCGAGAACATGTAATTCCAGTAAATCGGGTACCCCTTGTTCTCAACAATTCACCCTCTCTTCCTTGGAGTGTTTGACAAAATAGGGTGGCGACAAACACTACAACATCGCTAAAAATGGTAATAAATGGCTTTGAGGGCACGATTGTGTAACTTGAAACTCATTGAAGTCAGATGACGCTACGGTATGCTGAGGTAGAAATAAAACCACCCTGCGATGCAAAAATAAAACCTTCTGTACCTGAAGCAAGTCCATATGATTTCAGGAGAGCGAATGTTAGCTCATAGGATTGGTCTTTCACATTTCTGTACGAGTTTCCGTGTGTTTCCTTGTCCTCTGGCTGTTTGCGGAAATTCTTGAACTCTGCTTTTCTTACCTGGGCTCTCTAGGGTATTGAATATAGATAGTGTAATGCTTAATGCACTATCTTTATTCTTGATCTTAAGATCCAGGCCAAGAGTTTTGGCTACCTGATGGCAGCTTTGTTAAGGAACCCCCCTATACCAATGATTTCGTGATTCGTAAGTATTGCCAGGAGAAGATTTCTTCTATTTGCGGAAATATTAACTGCACAGAAAACATAACTGTGTTCGAAAGCACTCCTGTACGCAGAGGTACCCACAAGAACCTCGTAGTACGTCAGACAGTAGCAATACTGTGATGCAGAAGAATAGAGGGCTCATCGTGTCACGCCTCTCTGGAAAAAGATGCTGTTAGTTGTCACATGGTATTTTCCAGAAAGAATGGTAAATCTGGTCATCCAAAGGGTCATTATTCTCTCTATGCATCCCACTATATGTGGATGAACCTTCGAGGTTTTTAACAGGCAGATGATAAGTCTATGGAATGTTGAATCAAAAGCTTCGTGGTAATTAATCAAGGCCATCGACAGATTGTGTTGGTGGTTTGTAGCGTCTTTGCAGATACTCTTGTTTATCAGCTGGTTCTCCAGACAGCCTGTTGTGCATCTTTTTGATCTACGTTGTCCGTGAGTCTCTCTCAATACAGGTCGAATCATCAGAACAATCTGGTCATTCAGGATCGCTGTGAAGATCTTACACAGCGTGTTTAAACAAGTTATTGGCCTGTAGTTCCTTGGATAAGACAAGTTCCCTTTCTTCGGTAGGAGTTTAGTGTGCCCTACTACCAACTACTTGGGATGAGTTTTTCAACTTTAAATATAAATTGGAGATCTGGGCTAGATGTTACTGAAATGAGGCTGACTTGAGCCCCGAAATAACACATTTTTCTGAGAGTGAACCGTCAGACCTGGCAGCGGAGAAGTTCTTTGTGTCCCTCAATTTTCCTTTAGTTCTTCAGCAGCGGTAATTGGCATTCCTCCTCGTACTTCATGGGGTTGTTGCACAACTCGTTGAAACGTATGATTTCCTCAATGAAGGTAGTTCAGTAATACTCAAGTCATTTCAAAACATGAAATTCGAGTAATGTTGTGCAACTAAGTTTTGTTTTGGTACTACGATAAATTGCCAAACTGATTGTGAGTTGAGTTTAATGTTAGCGTTCTCAGTTCTTGATGCTTGAAGAATTTATCTAACGACAAGTTTTCTGATATCACTTTACCTATCTGTGAGCAAAGCGAGAAGAACATTTCCAGGGTGTGAATAGAATGCATTTCGTGAGATCACGAGATCCACGATCGCTTTTCATCTATCAAGTACCTGGATACGGGAATCCTTTCCCATGCAATCTTTGTTCCCCCTGTGCAAGAGTGCCAAGATTTGATACTAAGGCACGCAGAAACATAAACTTCTACAACACATTGTTTATAATTATTCTGATGCTGCTGGCTTCCGTCGGAGTCGAGTTTGGATTCGATTTGCAGCTGTGGTTTCGCGGTGTTTTGTGTCCGTAACAAGTTTCCTCTAGTTTTGAGCTTTCCCTGTATCAACCGGCAGGAGTGGGGAGGCCAGCGTTCGTGGGCTCTCCCACCTAGGACTGGAGCTCTCTCCTCTCCTGCAGTTAGTTGCTTCTAGACCCTTGCGCTGACCAGTGATTCTTCGTTGCGTCCTGCGAGTGGACAGCAGTTGTCTCTCCATCTCAGACTGCCCCTGCAGGCAGACGGATCATCTACCTCGATCAGCATTAAACAGGTAACACCCTCCCAATGTATTGGTGCTGCCTCCGACCTGTAAGCTGTCCTTCATCGGCGCTCCACGACGGGCAGCGGAGGATTTGAGCTCCACTGCTTTCTTGGAGCTTCCGTAAAGGGGTCGGTCTCCGCTGCTTTCTTGGAGCGTCAGTAAAAGGATCGGGCTACGAGACAGGCTTCATCTCTTGACATTTAGGAGTCCAGTAAGTACTGCTGGCTTCCAACCAGTTTAAACGTAGTCTCTTTTCTCTTCAACTGTTTTTCAGACTTGATAATCTTTGGTGTTGTGGAGATGACGAGTCGGATGCCTTATTCCCTCCGTTTGCGTCGGGGTCGATGGTTCTGGGAGAGCCATCGTGGTCGTAGCTTCCGGAGCCTACATCTATTCCAATTTTCCGGGTCGACCCCCAACATTCTTTCGCGTCTAATTAGGCATGAGAGCTTCTTGCCTTGTATTTACGAATGATGTTCTCTAGTTCACTGATTTTTCTGATTATTGATTCAAGTGGCGTCCTTCCCTCGCTGACCCACGCCAGTCTAAGGTTATTTCTTCAACACATATTCTACAAGAATGAGCAACTCTTTGAATGGATTATCTTCGGAAATATACTGCCTTAAAATTATTCTACTAGCCATTGTAAGCTACCAGAAATGAGTGATTTGACCAGGATTACCCACTAAAATTGATAAGAAGCATATTCCTGAACTGATGGCTTCTGTGATTTCCCACAGATATTTTTGATCCGTGCTTGAATCTTTGAGCACAACAGACTTTATCATTAAGAAAACACATTTGATCTTTTCGAATTCTACCACCGACAAAGTTTAACTATCAATGAAACTTTTTCCAATGGGCCCTGAATTAACCGTGTAGAAATCTTGATGGGGTATTGTTAGGGCCCTGAAGGAATTTCTCTTTTATTGTTAAGGTCCACACCAGGAAAATTGTTATGAGCTATGCCAGTTCCGTTACAGAAAATTGTTGGGAACCGACGATAAGGTCCCTGAAAAGATCCTCTTCAATTCACAATTAATGTCAGCATTATTTACAAACAAATGCCGTTTTTGTTTCTCTGATTCACAAAAACAGTAAATTTTCGAATGCACAAGCTGATTGCTCTGTTCGTTCTGAGGAGGTAGCATGAATTTTTTGTTTGGTTTCTCGTTGCTACGGCTGAATGTAATTCAAATTCGTTTCTTATTTGTTTGAGAGTTCTCTTTCGGTAGAATTTTCTTTTCAGATAAAAAATTGCACAGATCGCTTAAAATGTTATCCTCTTCGGTTGAGAATTCAATTTTTTCTTATTATATTGAAGATTTAACTTTTTGGTTCATTCTTAGCTCAAAAATCTTTTCGGTTAAAACTTCAGCTCTTTTTAAACGAAATTTCATATGATTTAAATAAAAATCGTATAATCAATTTTATTTAACCAAAATTTCAATCGAATTTAGATTTATTAGAATTCATTGTGAAAAAGGGTCTTTTTTTCCAAAAAATAACCGTAAATGACCCATTATTGGTCACATAAATAAAACAGGTCACATATCTTGCATTATCCCCTCTCTTGCGAGGGACAAGAAGGAGCTCTTGTTACTGATCACAAAAATATCGTATGTCACATATCATCCTCTTTCCCATCGTTCCGTGGGAGGTCAGTCACCCCTATGACTAGTCGCAGGAATAACTCAGAGCACATACTTTCCCCCCATACTGTGGGGGAACTCCTGCGATTGGTCACAGAAATGATGAAGATCACATACATCCCCTTTTTCCCAAGTCTTGTGGGGGCTGGAACGCACCCTCATGATTAGTCACAGAAATAACTCAGGTTGGGACCTGACCATCCCTATTCTCAACGCCTCGTGAGGGGCGGAAAGACGTCCCTATGACTGGTTACAGAAATAATGTAGGGTTATATCATCCCCATATCCGAGTCATATGGAGGTCGGGATGGCATCCCTATGCCTAGTCACAGGAATAACTCCGAACACATACTTTCCACCCATCTTGTGGGGGAACTCCTGTGACTGGTCACAGAAATGATGAAGATCACATACCTCCCCTTTTTCCCTAGTGTTGTGGGAGCTGGAATGCACCCCAGTGACTGGTCACAGAAATAACTCAGGTTGGGACCTAACCATCCCCATTTTCAACGTCCTTTGAGGGGCGGAAAAGCATACCTATAGCTGGTTACAGAAATAACGTAGGATACACATCCCCATTTCCGAGTCATATGGGGGTCAGGATAGCACTCCTATGACTGGTCGCAAAAAAGAATCAGGTCATATAATATTCCTATTTCTGCTACACATTATGCAGTATCTCTGTAATTTTTCATATTCATTGTATATTTTCTTAAAACTATCAGTTATCACGTATGAACCTATTTGATACAGAAAGTTTGTGTTTTTTACAGACCTACAACTTTCATTGAAATCTTTTTTTGTAATTTTCTGTTATTTACTAAAATAAATCTAAAACACATCAATGTTGAAGTTTTTATAATTCTGATATCAGAAATAAAACTTGCGGGTATGTTTACTATCATACCCGTGATCAGTGCGTTCGGAAGTTTATCCAAAATTACTGCGGTGCCAAAAGGCTCGTGAATTCCCATCCCATTTGGATGAACGCAATTTTTTATTAATGTCTACAAGATCGCAAGCTAATTTGCGAAGATATTTACAATCCTTTGCGAGACATTAAAGAAATATTCGAAAAATAAGCTTCTTCCACCTAATTGGACTTATACAAACAGTAAAATAATCTTAAAGGTCGGAGGAGACAGTCACTAATGTGTATACATATATTGTCATACATGGCATTGTATATAGTATGTATATAATTGAATATCGTGTAGAACATTAATTTTTCCTTCAACACATTTTTCGTAGAAGAAAAAATGAGGTTCGTTTTTACTCTAGTCTTCTCTTCAGCGATTCTCGTAACTTCAATCGGTAAGCTAACAATATTATATATAAATATAATAATTTAAATAAAAACAATTTTTTCATAAATGTACAAAAAGTTAGGCCTCTTGTAGAAAAGGCTGCCATTATCAGAAACTACGTTGGCATGAGGAAAGAAATTAAATTTTCCTCAAATATCCATTATTTTCTTTGAAAATTGCACTTTTTTCTGAATGATAAATTATAACAGAGCAATTGAAAATCAGATGTAATGACATTTTTATTCATACAATTCATGCTAAGAAATAATTTGAATCAATCTAGAGAAAATACAGTAAAAATTAGGGCAAGTTTTCAATATTACAGGAACCTTTATAACAGATTTGAATTTCCTCTTTTCAGTGTCATTTGCATATTTTTATGGGTAACAAAAATATTATAGCGAACATACAATAAGAGAATTAGTAGAGGTTTTGTTAACAGTAACCAGCGTAAAATCTTTTTAAATTGGGATTTCAAACAGGGATTCTAGACGTATAACGCTTACTCGTCATAAGGAAATATCTGGAATCGTAACTACGAACAATAAATAAAATAATTTATTCTCACAAGTTTTTGTTGAATAAAGGAAGTGACAATTGAGAAGGTTTCCCTGTAATAATTCATTTTTTTCATTTTCAAACGATTCCAAAAAACTTGTATCGTAAACAAAAATCTTATTATAAATGAAAATAGGTAGAATAACAGGATGATTTTCATTTGAAAATTAATGTGTACAAGATAAGCAATTATGATTTCAGATATTCTTTTCTGAGATCTCATATGACCTGAAAATACATATAATTGGAAAGGAACCAAAATGATGATAATTGCGATTTTGGCGTACCATTGAGTCATAATATTTTTCCAGCATCAAAAAATTTTCATGTAGCGAGTGATTTTGATGTTTTTATATAGCTTTTTTTTAACCACGTCGAATTTTTGGTGAACCTCTAACAAATAAAATGCTGTCTTTTAGAGGTTTCTTAGTTGAAGCCGAATGAAAGAATGATTATCGCATGTAGATTTGAGGGTAATATTTGAAATTAATTATATACATTTTCGTCTTATCAGCAATGTTAAACACTTAAATTTGATGTTTATTTTATAATAGTAAATGATAACATCAATTCATTAGGGAAATATCTAGAAATACATACTTTTTTGTAAAACCAGCCAATTTCTAACTGTTGGACAGGAATCGTATAACGGAAAATTTTTTAATGCAACGCAGTACCACTCCATTATTTAAATTTTTATAAATAAAACAAAAGTACTTTATCTCAGAAAAAGAACAATTTTCTGTCCATCATCTTGTTCAGAGGTCTTTCAGGGTTACAAAATTCCTTCCAAATTTAGAAGGAAAAGTTTAAATATTAAAGCATGCGATTCTGGCGTATTAATTCGTAAGGTATTATTCTTTGAGCTTTAAAAAATGTTTGTTTCGTGAGTTATTGCTCTGTTGTTCCAAATTAATTTTCTGATGATTTACTTGACTTAGCTTATTTATTTATTTATTTGACTTAGCTTTTGCGGCATTTTTTTGACTTCCACTAACTAAGGACTCACCTGAGTAAAATTTGATTGATCTTTATGTTAAAATCAAGCAACCGTGGATATTTTGAAATCCTTAAAGACCTCTGAAAAAGAAAATGAACAAAAAAATGTACTCTTCCGAACCCAAAGAATTTTCGGTTCATTTATAGGTATTCACAGAAGTAAATGGCACTGTCTAGTACTACGAAATATTCTGTAAAACAAAACTTTTCGTGATGCCATCATGAATAAGCTGAGATTGAACTTTTTATACAGAGCATTCCGTAATAGCAGGCGCGTCGGAACGAATATTTTCATGGGTGGGCGAACCAAATAGAAAATGAATATAATTATGCAAAAAAAGCTTAGAATTATAAAACTGTAAGTAGTTGAAATTTTGATGGGTTTATCAAAGGTCATCAAAGTTTATGGGTGGGCTCAAGCCCACCCAGCCCACACGGCTCCGACGCGCCTGCGTAATAGTAGAATATTTCTTGATCAATTATTTTTAATTATTTATATAAATAATATCTAGCATCACAAAGAAATCTGCGTTTGAAAATAAATATTTTATTCGTCTTCGACTAAGATACCTCTAATAAACAACTGTTTTTTCAAATCTTGCCTCAAATTCGGAATGACCAAAAGAAATCATATGAATACATTGTAACTCTTCAACGCTAGAAAATTCTTTAGAGACGAAATAAAATATTTTACTTCATTATAAGGCAAAATCAGAGTTTAATTATTTTGCTTTTTTTCTCCTAAGATTATATGCATTTCGAAGTACTAAAATTTTCATGAAAAGGATAATTTCAATAAAAAATGGGAGATTCTATTCCATTTGAAATTACCTTCAAAATATGAATTTCCTTAAAAAAAATTATAATCTACGTAACTGTATTCACCAGAATTTTCCTTGCAAAAAAAGTTTTCTAAATCGTCTGTTTTCATCAGGAAACATTTTGATAATCAGGAACAGACTTTTTCTAGTCATATTAAAAGTCTAAACAAATTTTTTAAAATTTACTCTTGCCCTAACTTTATAATCCTAATTTTACTAGCTGTAAGTGAATAGTTTCATTTACATGACGTGAAACTGAATGTTTTGGAGTAAAGCTGTGTAATATGTTTATTGGGTCAATACAAGATTCATCTGCAATAAAAAATTGTTTCTCATGTTTCAGTTTGCCCTGGTCGACGGAAGATAACTTTTAGGATAATTCAAGCTTCAGCAAAAGAGATTTCTGGTGTTTACATCCCTTCCATACATAGCAGAAATCTAGTTGATCCAGTCCTAAGAGGTTACTTACACAGAAAAAAAAGTCTTGATTCTATGCTAGTCCTCTTTTCAGATTGGTATTGAATTTAGCCAGTGACTGAAATGAATCGTAGAAGTTCTCTTAAAACAAGTCTTTATATGCCTTAAACTAAAAACAATCCTTGATTATGGTTACCTAGAAGTGAACTGTGTTTGAAAGAAGCCCTACGTGTCTTAAAGCACGGAAGGAGATGTTGCTGGCTTGAAACAAGGAGTTAGCGATGCTTGCTTCAAGTTTTGCGGGTTAAGATTTTAGTAGTCTTTGGACTAGCGTATCGGTGCAGAATGTCAGAATGACGCCATTACGTCGACGCAACGTTACACCACTTCGTAACCCGATGCACATCGAATAATTCTTAGCATTCTTATAGTGTTCACGTATCACTCAAATTTGTGAGCAAGGAGTCTAATGTAGAGGAGTTGGAGGTAAGTACATATTCTCTATAAAATTCTTTATCCTTGGGTCTCATAAATACCCGAAAAATAAAATTCTAGAGTTCTGTCACTTTTCTTAGATATCAGAGATCTGCGAAAGATGCTCCCTGCATGTAGTAATATAAATATAAATTAATTATTATGCTTGAGTAAGTATAAAGATACCCGAATCTATAGCGACAATTTTTTCGTCTCTCATTCCAAGAAGGTTAGAATGAAAATCTCTAGCCGAGATTTCTTCCAACTAATTTCTCTAAAATTTCATGGTACGTGGAACCTATCATTATTATAATCGAAAAACTTTGTCACTTTCGTGGATATCAAAGGTATCCGTAAAAGTTTTTTTTACCTATCCGGCTGGATAGGTAAGTGGAAATGAATCAGCAAATATTTTTTGTAAATATAGATTGTAACATCATCTCAGTTATAATTTTCACTTTAAAGGGAAATCTTAGTTTTTGTAGGCAAAGGACAGTATTTATTTTATTAATAAATTTTTCTATATTTCAGTTGATGGTGGAACGAGATAAGACACGAAGGAAGGGTTATGTGGTGCTGAATGTTTCTAAATATGACAAAATAGGGTCCGCATCAAGTCACATGCGGCAAGTCTCACCCGTGGCAAGTCTCAAATGCAGCAAGTCTCATCTGCTACAGGTCTCATTTGCGCGGCATGTCTCATTTGCGGTGAGTCTCTTTGCGGCAAGTCTCCCTTGCGGCATCTCTCCCGAGTAGATTGTCAATATTGTGGCGAGCCTCATGAACCGAATTGTCTACTTACGGCATTTCTCTCCCTCCAAAGTGACAGAAGTGCGGCATCTCTCCCCTTGAAAAATTTGAAGTGGCAAAGCGCTGTTCGTGGACGTAAGCCAGGGTTAATACCTCCCTCCTTTCCCAAGTCTTGTAGGGGGCGAAAAGGAACTCCTGTGATAGGTTAAGGAAATAGTGTAGGTCACAAAACCTCCCCCTTTTCCTAAGTATCTGGGGGGGGGGGCACCACTGCGATTGGTCCTAGAAATAATGTAGGTCACATAGCTTTTAGAATGGTAAATCGAGTTAGGGATAGATGCTGCACCATAGCCACTTTATAGAGGTAGAGAGATGCCACAGGTAGAAAATTCTGTTCGGAAAACTTGCCACAAATTTGGCAATCTACGCGGGAGAGATGCCGCCAAGCAGACTTGCCTCAAAGTGGCTTGCCGCAAAGAGACTTGCCACAAGGGAGACTTGCCGCAGATGAGACTTGCCGCAAATGAGACTTGCCGCATGTGACTCAATAGGGAATCAAAAAATATTTCAAAATGTATATATGTATATATGTAAGCACTGTGTTATATCAATTTAGACCATATAAAACCATGCATCTTCTTCTCTTATACAACCGTTGTTGTATTTTCTATGCATATTTTCGAATAAAATTATTTGGTAAAAATAAATTAAATATGACCCATTATTTTAGTCGTAATCGAGGCCTAATTTTTAGGTTAGATTTAAGCTTGTTTTGATATGTTATAGAGGCTTTATTTAAGCCCACATTCTGGCTAGCGGCAGAGTGGTAGCCCGTGTTTTACCTTCATTCAAGCCCACATTATGGCTAACGACGAACTTTTTGTTTATACGGCAGCTTCATTCTAGCTCGAATTTCGGCTTGCGCCTAATTTTTAGTCTTTAATTAAGCTTACTTCTAGTTCTATATGTGGCTAGTTTCAAGGCTTTAATCCTAATCTAGTTTTTAGCGGAACTGGTATTCTTTATATTACACCTTGAAACAAGCTCATTATGGAGCTAGAATCAAGACTTTTTTTTCTGTGTAAATGTGGTAGCACTTGGTAATTCCATCATTGGAAGATATGAAAGTGATATCGTTTTAACAATATATGATATTGAAGCGTATATTATTGAAATGGAAATCGAATCCAAAAAGATCACGAGGCTGTCGCATGCAGAAATTGATGAATATGGTTTGTACGAATCTTTGCCCGACAACATTGTGACTCTTATACCTAGGATTACGCAACGAAACACAAGTCATTCTGCCAGATTTGAACGTGAAAATGGGAAAAATCAATTTAAATTTTAGGAACAATATATAGTTAAAACCCATTTTCTGGTATATTCTGAAGTCGAATAAAAAACGTGTCACGCAAATGAAGAAACATAAGAAAATATCAGTCCATTACGTTTCTCAATGCTTCTAAGAGTATAATCAAAATTCAGCGAAAAATTTTATTTTTTAACGAAGAAAATACATCATCAAACTAAATAAATACATATGATATACATAAGAAACATGTGTTTTTTGGTTAAACTCAAATTACAATGAAGTATACAGTTTTGTTTCAAATGACGAATGTGAATATATTCCGCAATTTCTGTTATACTGCACTGAAGCTTATTTATGATTTACACTCCAACGGAAAGTTTCTCAATGCAAGGATGAAATGTATAGCCAAACTAAAGATATTTATCCTTGATCAGGCCTCAAAATATTGTTTGAAACGAACCAGCAATATTGGCAAAATCTTCGAAATAAGGATTTGCAGCTTTATTTATATTGACTATCATTATTGATTAATCAGATTTTAGTATATTTAAAACAGAAATACTAAGTAGTGGAATAACCAGCAGAACTTGTTTTTCAATTTTTCAACCTATCTAAAACTTGGATTCGAACATATACCTATTATTGCTTCACATTTCTTGCTAATCAAGAAATTTTGCGTGACATATTAATTTATCACTTCTTCCGCACATATTTTATCTCCGTTGATTTGATATTTTAGTATTTTTCTGTTTAAACTATAACTTTTTTTCGTGTGATTTAAGTATTTTCTTCCTAACTCTGGAGAGTTTTTTTCATATTTCGAAAATAAATCTCAATTTGAAATGTTTAATATTGTTTTCCGATTTCGAATTCAATTAATGAAAAAGTATGAACGCAGAAAGAATCTAAAACTTACGAACATTAAGGTAAGGAAATGAAGTGTGCCAAGAGGACAAATTTTCAAGTTAGTAAACAAAAGTTCTACTGGGATCCCACGAGAACGTACCAACTTTCCTCGAAATTGTTTGCAACTTAAATGAAAGAAGAAAGTGATAGAAAAGATCCTTCTTTTTTATCTATTTAAATTTTATTGAATGCAGGCTCAAAGTCGCATCAACTGCAGAATTTGAAAAAATTGATCAAGCGCAAGTTTTTCTAGTAATAAATAACTTTCCCAAAAAACTATCAGCCAGCACGGACCAGGTACCCTGCTTTTTATCCAATAAATTTGCATCCACGTTTACACTAGAAGAACGTTGGAACTGCATGCTACTAGTATTTGTGTTCAAGATTAAGAGAAACTTCGTAGATTGTCGATATCTCTTAGAAAAGCTTCAAAACCTATTACGAATTCCGGAATTTCATTCTGGGCAAAGAGACCTATTCTATAATCCTGCTACAAAAAAGCAACTTGATTAGAAACTCACCGATTTTACGAATTATTTACTATTATGAATGAATTTGTTCTTTTTAAAGCGAGAAATTCTAACTCAGATACATTTACGATCTCTTGCTCAGTCTCCGAATCAGAATCAAAAAGTTTTATAATCTCTCGTAGAATATAAATGGGAAAGAGTGATTACTTGTAACATATTATGATTGAATTTAATGTGTATTTCAATACATTGTATTACTACAATTAAGCTTTTACCCAGTTATTGGCCTCGGCAGTTGGGTATTATTTTCAATAAATAAAATTTAAAAAAAACTGCAGTACTCAATGCCGACTCATTGCCAATATTTTATAAATTCTGTGATTTGAGAAGAAGCATTATCATGTCTAATTTTTAGGAGAAGTATTATATACGTATTGAATACATGTCGATTCATTGAAATATTCAAATAAAAACAATATACGTAAGAATTTAAAAGAATAACAACACAAAATCTCTTCTTGATTGATCAATTCAATAAAAAATGTTTTAGGACTCATTCTACAGTTGTCGCTACTATAGGCATGTGTACACTAAATAAAATAATAATTGTTGTGTGCAAGCGCCTCTGATGTTTGAAGTGAATTACAAAATATCCAATATAAAATCATATGCAGGATATTTATTTTTATTACAAAATACAGGATATTTATCTTCAAATTATATCTTCAATCAAAAAAAGTAACTTTACTAATTCTACACATATGTGAAGAAATATCGATTACTGGGATTAAGTGAATATCGCAAATATAACCGACTACAAATTTCAGGTTATATAAAAAATTATTAAAAAACAAATTCAAAAAACGTCCACTTCTACATTAAAGTACGATTCTTCATGAGCATTTGAAAAAAAAAGCTCTGTTCCGGTAAAAATTAAGGAGCCGGCTGATTTTCGTCCCGAAAACGAACTTTTTTCCTCTGTGGGCCAACTCTATTCGGGAAAAATAACCGATTTTAAATATAGTAGTAGCATTTTGCTGGTGAAAATCGAAAACTTTCGAGTTACAGCAGAGGTTAAAATTCAAACTTCCATAGAAAATTCCCTGTTTCTCGTAGGACGATTCTAGTTGTTCATAGTGTGTCAAATCGTATATGAGAAGCTAATAAAACTCTTTTTGGGGAAAAA
>WSXT02047830.1:0-13086 GCA_011762715.2 Neuroterus valhalla | reverse complement strand
AAATATTTTTTCTCTCTGACTTTCTTTTCAATCTTGCTTTATTTGGCTAAAAATTCTGATTTTCGTTCATATTTTTGGGTTTTGAAAATGCCACAACTCTGACAATTTTGTTTTCATCGAAGAATATCAAAAGGATGAATTGTTTCATTTTTAACCTACTTCAAGAAACCGTACTTACAATTTTCGAGTCTTGAAAAGAAAAGTTAAAAAAAATGTTCAAAATGCTCCCCTCTTTCATTTTTTATCCGAAATAGCTGGTTAACGAACTTGACCTGTCTTTTTGGTCCCTAAAAATGTGTGTCAGAGGGCGATCCAATCCGAGAAGTCTTTCAAAAGTTATCGAGTATACAGACACCAACGACGTCAACGACGACAACGACGACAACAGACAGACAGACAGACACACACGTTAAAACTATTTTTTCGAAATCAGGAGGTCTCAAAACGTGGACATTCCATAAATTCCACAAAAGTCAATTTTCACATAAAACCAATACCTTCTCATTATGATGAGAATGTAAAAAGGCATAAAACCCATAAAATAGCAAAAAACGTGGGTGTAGTTCCGAAGAGCGCTTACCTTCGATTAATTTGAAACTCTGTATATCTATGTATTTTGACGCGCTGATCACGAAAATGATAGTGAAAATACCCGCAAGTTTGATTTTCATGGTGAAAACCATGAAAAATCCATCAAAATCATGTTTCTTTACATTCATCCCAGCGAATAGTGAAAATTTATGAAAAAGCTTTAGACAAAAGTTGTAGATCCTTTGAAATCACATATTTTATGTTCAACATGTTTTTACTAGGCGATTGACTGTTTTCGAGAAAATGGGGGAAAATGTTGGTACGAAGTGCAGAGTTTTTTTGCTAATTTATTAGTTCTATCGAAAACTGTTAATCGTTCGGTAAAAACATATTAAACATATAATATGTCTTTTTAAAGGATCTACAACTTTGATTTGGAGCTTTCTTATGAATTTTCACTATTTGATGAGATGAACGTAAAGAAACATGATTTTGATGGGTTTTCCATGGTTTTCATGATGAAAATTAAATTTGCGGGTATTTTCACTATCACTTTCGTGATCAGCGCGTCAAAGTACATGGATATACAGAGTTTCAAATTGATCGAGGTGAAGTTCTTCCGGAACTCCACCCACGTTTTTTGTAATTTTATGGGTTTTGTGCCATTCTTTTGAGTCTTTGAGGGGATACAGTAGACTCTGCGACAGTTCACGCTGCGACACTCCCCGTTCTCGCATTTCTCCTCCTTTCGCCCGTCCCCACTCTTGTTGGGCACACGGCGCACACTCGATGCGCCGCGTGTGTGTATCGAACACGGGCTTACACGTTGCGCGCGTCCAAAGACGAGTGGGGGAAATTTGACACTTTCCGTTTGCTTCTCCTACAGCTCCGGAAACGGGAACTGTCGCAGAGTCTACTGTAGAGACCAAATGCATTGCAGATTCGGATTAGGCAGATTGAATTACATAAAAATCTGCTTCGATTCGAGTCTACAAAACTTTTTTTATCGAGATAATCCCAATTTTTTGCGATTTTGGCCATTTTTATTGAATTTATACAGTTTTCGTGGGCTTTTTACAATTTTCTTAGATTCAAAACGGCTTATGATCTAAGTGCACTTGAAATTAGTATTCATCAACGGTTCAAAATACATAAAAGTTATGCTTGCCCTAGATCCACAAATTTTTTTTATTCCTAAAACATCGAATTTTTGCTATTTCTTACGGTCTTTTGCAATTTATTCAAAATTAGAGGGTGTACGGCCTAAACTGACATTTCATTCTCCGTCATTTTTTGTAGGAATGTAGTATTTTTTTCGACAATTAGTTTTGTTTGTTTGTTGAATGTTAGTTTTTTTGTCGAGAGTTAGTTTTCTTTTGAATAGGTTATTTTCCTAACTGAAAATTTAACGTATTCCTATTGGAAATTCCATAGTTTCAGTTAAAAGTTAATTTGTTTAGTTAAAGAACTATTCTTTTCATTTGAAAATTTGACTATTGAGTAAATTTTTTGATCACAATCTCTCTTGTTCACTTAAATTTAATTTATCTGTTCAAAACGGAAATCTGTCAGTTGTTCATTTGTTCAATTAAACATTCATTTTTTCTATTTTAAAATTCGAGTATTCGAATCTTCGTTGACAATTTGTCTTTTTCAGATAAAGTTCATTTATCTGTTTAAAACTCAACTCTTTCAGATGAAGATTCTTCGTTTCAGTATAAAACTCTTTTCCTTGGTTTAAAATTGTTTTTCTTGTTAAACTGAAAATGTTACTGTTCCATTTTTCATTATGAATGATGATTTTTTAGTTCGGAATTCGACTATTGCGTTGCAACATTATATTTTTTCTTAGAAAATGGTTGTTTCTGTTCCGAAATTAATCTTCTTGTTTGGAAATTCACCTACATGGTTGGAAATTGATGTGCTCCAGTTGAATATTCATCTTTTTATTTGAATATTCATCTTCTTCATTGAAAAATAAATTAATAGTTGTGAAACTGTATTTCTCTGTTATCATAAATTGATTTTTCTTAATTGTGAATTTAACTGTTCGGATTTTTGTAAAAAAATTATATTTTTCTGTTAAGAATTGGAGTATTTTTTTAAAAATGATTTATTTTGAAATGTTTGATCTGTTGTGTTAGAGAATATTTAGAATCAACGCCATAAGTAAAAGTAAATGTTTGTGCTTTGCGAGTAATATAAATATGTTACTTTTAGTTGACTTGGAAAGTTTAAAAAATTGACCGTAGAGAACCGGAAAATGACCGGGAATTTGAAATCGTCCGCCGAATCGCCACCCTTATAACCGAAAAAAATAGAATTTCTTCCTCTCATGACGTATATATATTTGAATAATTCGAGAATCGGATTAGAGGAACCTTACATTCTTCAAATCAAATGATAATATCTCTTTTTGGTTTATAAAAAGGAAGCGGTCATTTCTCGTATTCTTTCAGTAGAATTTTCAAAAGTCTAGGTTGAGTCAAGTAAATTCCCGGTTTTCAAATTAAATTTCCGGTTTTTCCCGGTTCCCCAGCCAAGTCATCACCCTGTGATTTTGTGTTTATTTATATTTCAGTAATATTCTAAAATTTTATCAAGATTTATAGAGTTTTATTTTCAATATACACAAAGCATTCTCGAGTTGATATCCCAGAACTTGAATTCTGCAAGTACCTTTATGGCAGACATAAAACTTCGTCTTCCTCTCAGTTCCGAATCGAATAATATTGTCAATCAGATTCTTTTACAAAGAAAAATATACTTTTCTCTTACCTAACAATTTCTCGGAAAACTTTGCTGCGTTCATTATCCAACCTCGTATTAAATGAAATGGGAGCGGAAACTTGAAACAACTGTTTCTCAATCGAATAACCAGTTTCCTAACAATGTGAAGTGGTATCAGGTCTACTTAAAGATTTTTCTTCAATAAGGAACTTACAATAGAAGCAAACATACGCGCTATGTGCAAAATATTTTGGTTTTTCCTTATTTCCCACTCATTCTTCACATGGAAGTGCATGGTAAGAAAAGAAATATATCTTCAAGAAATTACGCTTTTGAATTCTTCTGAGACATTCTAAATGTTTAAAAATTTCTAAAAACGCCTTTCAATAATCTGAAAGTAAAGGAAATCATATTATTGTCTATGGGAAAATGATTGAAAACTGTAACCAAATCTCCTGTGAGAAATCCTCAGAAATCCTTTTTCAAGGCATTTCAAATTTACAGAAAACCCGTAAAAACCCTTGAAACTCTTGATATTCGTTGCTCTATGATATTTTCTTAGCCGTCTCAAGTTTTATGATTGAATTGATGATGGCAACATACAAAAAGAATCATGTCCCCAATTTTTTCAGAAGAATGCATTTTTTTTCATTTGCTTTCTCCTTATTCATCTAACTTGGGGCAGAGGATTTTAGAAAATAATCATAGTTTTGGTTTAAAGGGAGGGGATTTCAGGCAAGAAATATAATTTCACTCTTCCAACTTGTTGCAGATAAAAATCCAATTCTTTGGTTTAACATAGTTTTTTTTCAATTCAAAATTTGAGTATTCAAATTTTGGTTCAAAATTGATCTTCTTCAGTATAAATTAATTCATCTGATTGAAAAGTTGAACTCTTTTAGTTGAAGATTCTTTGTTGAAATTGGTTTTTTGAACTATAAATGTTACTGTTCCATTTTCGAATAAAAAGAATTATTTTTGCAGTTCGAGGTTCAACTATTTTGTTGAAACATTGTATTTTTATGGTAGAAAATTAATCTTTCTACTCGAAAATTAATGTTCTTGTTTGAATATTTACCTTGATGGTTGAAAATTGAAGTTCTCCCGTAAAATATTTATCATTTGAGTTGGAAATTCATAATTGAAATACATGAATAACTAGGTTTATAAATAATATTATATTTATTACTATTTCAATATTTTTCACAAATACATTTTTCAATTCTCCAATTTTCTAATATTGATTTATTCTCAGGTTGGTGATTCGGCGGATGATTTCCAATTCCTGGTCATTCCCGGTTCTTCACGTTCGAGTTTTTCAATTTTCCCGGTCAACTAGAAGTGACATATTTATATTTGCTACAAAATATCCTTCAAGACAACAGATTAGATATTGCAGAATAAATCAATTTTGAAAAGAATATCCAAGTTTTTAGGTTAAATAAGCATTTTTTTCACATAAATTTAAACAGTTTAACTTACAATTATTAAGAATCAATCAACGATAACAAAAAGAAAACGTATTTTCAACAAAATTGTTCATTATTCAACCAATGTGATGAATTTTTAAATATTCTTATGAATCTTTAATCAGAACAGTTCAATTTCCGACCAAGAAGATTAAGTTCCAAATAAAAAGATGAATATTAAACTGGAACTTTTCAATTGTCAATCATGAAGATGAATATTCAAACAAAAAGATTAATTTACAAATAGAAAGATTAAGTTTCTAAGACAAAATATAATTTTTCAACAAAATAGTCGAATTCCGAATTCAAAAAATCTTCAACTCAAAGAGTTAAGTTTTAGAACAGATAAATTAAACTTTACTGAAAAAGATAAATTGTCAACGGAAATTTGAAGACTCGAATTATTAATTGATACAAAGATGTTTAACTAAACTGAAGGATTTTAAACTAAAGCTGTGGAATTTTCCAACAAAAGAAAACTAAATCTCAAACAAAATTATCCCACTAATGAAATTGTAAATGTTTAACTGAAGTAGTTGAATTTTAAACCAGAAAGACAAATGTTTAACTGAAATGATCAACATTCAACTAGATTAGTTCAATTTTTGACAAAAAATCAATTTTCAACCAAAAATATACAATTGTCAACCCAAAAATACAATTTTTCATCAAAATGGTTGAAATTTTAAATCTAAAAATAAAAATTCTCAAACAAAAATGAGATAGTGACATTTTTGGGTTAAAAAAATTAATTTTAAACCCAAAATAAAAATTTTAAGCTAGATGAATGTTCGACTAAAATGAGAAATGTTCAACTGTATAACGTTAATTGTCAACCGATAAGAAGAATTTTTGAATAAGGATATTAACTTCCGAAGGAAAAAATAATTTTTGACCAAAAAATCGATTTTCCAATAAAATATGTAAAGTTCCGACGAATTATTTGAATTTTGAATTCAAAGAGACAAATCTTCACCGCATAGTCGAATCCTGAACTAAGAAGGATTAATTTTCTTCTAATGATGAAACATTTACATTCTCAGCTGACCAAATTAATTTTCAACCAAACTTATGAATTTCCAGATATACTGATGAATATTCGAACGAAAAGATGTATTTTAAGCAGAAATATTAATTTCTAACCATAAAGATTAATTTTCTACGACAAAGGTAAATTTTTCACGAAGCACATAAATTCTCAAAGAAATAGTTTGATTCCAAAATCCAAAGATCAATGTTCAACCAAATACTTGAAATTTCACTAAAAAAAAGGTGAATTGATTTTTATCAAAGTGGTTACAATTTGAATCAGAGGTGAATTTTGAATCAAAATAATGCAACTTTAACAAAAGAATTTGATTTTCAACAAACAAGTTTAAATTTTTAACGAGCAGTTGATTTTTTTATTAAAAAAGGGTGTACTTTCTTTATTTAAAATTGAGAAGAAGGAAAATTGGGACGAATTTTCAATTAGAGGAACGATTTTTTAAAAATCCTCTCTTCTAAATCCGAATTGCAATTAGTTTGAATAGTTTCCGTTCCAAGTAAAAAATTCCCTGTTCCAAGTGAAATTATATATCCTCACTGAAAGTCCCTGCCCTAAAATAAAAACTGTAATTATTTTCTAAAATTTTCTGTCCCAAGTCAGATAAATGAGGAAAAGAAAATGAAACGTGTTGAATACATTTTTTTTTGTTGAAAAAATGTAAATAATAATCCTTTCTGTATGTTTGAGCTATCATCAACTCGATCATCAAATTTGAGTCAGCTCAAAAAATCGCTCAGAGCGACAAATTTGCAAAACGTTTTTCTTATAATGGAAAAAATAAAAATTCATCCTCTCATGAAGAATAGATGCATTCAAATATTTTGAAAATCAGAATTAAGGAACGCTACATTCTTTAAATCAAATGATAAGATATCTTTTCGCTTCATAAAAAGAATACAATCGTTTCTCGTAATTTTTCGGTAGAATTTTCAATAGTCTAGGTTGAGTCAAGTGAATTCCCGGTTTTTTATTTCAATTCCCCGCCATTCCCCGGTTCCCAAGTCATGCCGCCACCCTGATTCTATAAATCCTATTCCTAATAGTTCGTACAGTCAATCTGTCAAATTTTGTGGAAAAAAATACCATGAAATATTTTTTTGTGGAAGTCGCTAGAAGAGCATTCAAAAAGCTTAACCTGAAAAATGCGGGATCGTTCAGGGGCGGGTTTTTGAGAAAACTTAAAAAGTTTTTGGATTTGATAGATCTTGGAAATAGTAGGCTTTTGGGGAAATGACATGCTGCGTTGAAAAGTGCAATTGATAGATGGCGTTAAAGTACCCAAAAAAGCGTTTTTGTCACCGTTTATTTTCTATTGTTTCCGACGAGGGTGATGTTAGTGGGGGTACATAATAAATCATTACTCAGACTGAATAAAAAATTTTTTTGTGAGAAGGACTTTTGAATTATTTCTTATCATGATGAATTATTATTATGAATTATTATTTATTATTATTAATCTTTTCCCAAAACTATGTTGACTTTAGTATTGAACGTTATTTGAGGTGTGCAAAAATGTGCTCATAGTTGTGTCGTCTAGTTTCAAAAACGGCCAACTCCTCAATTCTGCGAAATGTTTTTTTCAGTTTTTCAAGTCCGAAGATATATGTTTGATCCACTGGAAATAAGAAACCATGCCAAAAACGGTCAATTTATTTTTGAAAGTGCGTTTACAAATCACAAAGTGATAAAAAAAAAATGATAATAAAAACGAAAAAAATAATAAAAATTTCAATGACTCTCTCCCTCTATATGCCTCTGCCGTTTAAGAACGTTTTTTTAGACGCCCTGCCCTAATGTCACTTGAAAACAAAGAGATTCGGTTTCCAGCCTAATTTGGCTCGTGTGACGAAAAATAAGCTTTTCTCGTAAATTTTTTCTTTTGGAGTTGGCCGGTTTCGCAAGTAGACAACACAATTGTTGTTGAGCGTGCAACATAGAAAATACGATTTTTTTGGTACTTTAGCGCCATCTATTATTTGCACTGTTCATCGCAGCATGTCGACTCAATGAGGAAAGTTGTAGAAAACATTGCCCTCAACATTTTTCGTCCTTTCAAATTTTCCGAAAACTCTACCATTTCATAGATGTATTAAATCCAATATCTTTTTGAGTTCCCTCAAAAACCAGCCCCTGAACGATCCCGAATTTTTTAGGTTAATTTTTCGAATGCTCTTCTAGCGATTTCCTCAAACATAGTTTCATAGGATTTTTTTCCAAAAACGGCCTTCTTTATGACAGATTGACTGAACAAAATATCAATCGTTGGAAGTGTTCGACATGTTTCTATAACAGGGATGTCCAACGCAATGTTGGCGCGCTCCTCCTTTCTTCCTCTTCTCCGAGCGCTTCATCGAGAATTCACTTCTCGCTCACCGCATGAACGCATCTAAAGTGGTAAGAGAGGGGATTCATGAGTGACAGTTATTTTTACCGTTGCTCACGCGTTGGACAATTCTGTTTTATCACATGATCAATTTTTACAGGTGTCCTAATTTTTTTCACGTTCACCCGGAATCCCAGCGATGAAGAGCCATATTAATTTTCCAATTCTTTTTCGAGAAGCATCAGAAAGTGCTTTGCGGTCATCGAGCATTCACTGATTATCGAAAAAGTTTGGAAACTCTCGTTGTGCAATGTAGGCTTTCAAATATTAATATTGTTAAAAATAATAGTTATATAATAATAATAAATAATAATTAATGATAATTAATAATAATAATTAATATTATTAATAATAATAATATTAAGCCGTGTCATCGATGCATACATATGCAGTGTGCACAATTGATGTAATACCACTACGCGAAAAATCTCTACATGGATTGCGAAAACTTAAGCTGACGCAAAAAACCAGCGGAATAAAGGGAACGTAGGAAGAAGAGGAAACATATTTATTCAGAACCTTTCTACTTCTCGACTTTGATCCAAGCATTTGCCCACGTTAGCTTGGAAATTCTCTTTTCTGTGACCGAAAGCCGTGTTTCAATAAAAATTGAAGGAAAAGTTTTTAATATCTATGGTACGCTCGGATGGTTAAACGATGCAACGCAGTCAACCATAGAAGATATTTTATTTTTAAATCAAGATAATATAAAATTATAAATACACGAATGAAGTGCTCAGCAGGAGCACACTATTGTGATTACTTTAAAATCTGTCTTCAATTTGAAGCCAGCGAGGTAAGGGAATCTCCATAAATAACGTAACGCTGAACTCTCAAAATTTCTTGACTTACCTGTCTGTTCATAACGCTACCGTAACAATTTTGCTCTTTCCTGTCTGTAACGTAACGTAATGCCTGTTAAAAAAAGTAAAAAATAGGTCAAAAAATATATAACTGGCGGGAACCTGTGAAGGACACAAAACATCACGAAACCGCAGCCGCAAGTCGAATTCGAACTCGACTCCGATGGAAGCCAATAGCAGCAGATAAATTTTGAACAAGCCGCAACGTCTACAGATTCGATATTCTATTTTTTGTGAGAAAAATAATATAATGTAACATGATATTATTCATAAAATTATAAATGAAATGATAGGTATCAGGTAACGGCGGGAAATAAGCTTGAGCCAAGTTGAGAAGACACGCAATGCTCACTTGCCCAGTAATGCTGTAAATCCTCCATTTCATTTTTTGAAAACGTTATATCACATTTTGAAAATTCCTCTTTGTCACCCCGTAACGCTACCATAACAAAACTTTTGCAGTTAGTCCGTCTAATACAGTGTTACGTAATTTATGGACAGCCTTCTTGAATCTTCACCCGTCTGGGATGAAAGCTTACCGATAAATATTTACATTTTAATTCGTCCCTAAGCTCAAACCCTTGAAATTGAATTTGTAGATTCACCAAATTGAACACTTCAATGTCAAAACTGTCAAAATCAAACTATTTAAATGTTTGAAAATCTGCCCGCTGCGCGGGCACATTCTTATCGCGCGCAGCTCGCTTCTCACGCAAGTTTGAACATGCATGGGGCGCGCGTCTTTCGGACTTCATGCTTCGCGCTCGATAATGAATATACCTCGTGCTCCGCCCTCGGTTTTTAATTTACCTCGCGCTACGCACTTGGTCTTTGTTCTTCCCTTCAAATGTGTATAGAGCTTTTGAAACTAAGAAGTAGAATATCGGCTGCTGTAATTGATGATTGTGAATTCTCTTCTATTAGTGCTTCTCCGGCTTTAACGAATACATTCTCATCGTGTGTCTCGTACTACGCACTCGATCATTATCTGTCTGAAAAGCAACTTTTCCATATTACCTTTAAACCTAATGCATCAAATGTATAAACTATTAATTTATATACCTCGTACTTTGTTTTGTTCAAAAAAATTTAGTTAGTCTATTTTTATTATTATCATAATAACAATTACAACAAGAAGCCTTTCCGGCCCTTAGAAAACGTTTTGAAAGGGTAAGGATGTGACCCACAATATTTTTATCTAAACTATATCGACCGATTCCATGTGAAGGCACCATTGTAATAACAAAATTTCCTTTATATCCGATGTGAAAATTAGAATTCTGAAGGTGCACAAAACCAATGTTTCGAAAAACTTTTTCTATGCTTGAGCAATCTGAGCTGCTGAATCATTACGATAGTTTTGAAGATTTATTGATGACGATGGTATGCAGCTTGTCATGAGCGTGAAGCTGTCCTCTATAAAAATAAAATTGTCTTTTCATTAATGTTTCATCAATAAGTAGAGTAGTATGCTGGTGACTGTAGCATGCTTATATTTTTCTTCGGAAAGTACCCACATTAATTATGTACATTTATAGAAATTCATTCTGCTGTCTTTGTGAACTATCTCTTCATTTCCCCTGTTTTCAAAGCGTGTAAAATTTTGGCCCTGTTATGGATATATTCGGAGTTATAACTTGTTCTGGCTTCTTCTCATAAGTGAAAAGAGTGGGGTGGACGGTGTAAAAAAGACGCGTAGTTGAGAATTTTGAATATTTCATGCCTGTATTTTTCAGAAGAATTCAGCAAATAAATCGTTTGGGAAATATTTAAAACTTGTATCAACGAGAAGATTCTCTTTCCAATAGTATTTTTTCTGTCTCTTGAATTTTCGTTAAGGTGGCATCTATTACCTTGCAAGTTCATATTCTGTAATTCTGAACTGCTCTGAACAGTTAATAAGTTACGCTGAAAATTCGTATTGAAAAAAAAATGTTCCTAAATAAAACCAGAAAATTATGTGGTCGATACTCGAGGTATCGGTTTCGAAATAATCGATATCAAAAGTATCGTTTCTTAAAAGTATCATCGATTTTAATAGTCGATACCTTGTGAAAAATATCGATACTTGAAGTATCGATTCAATATTTCCCATCCCTACTACCTACTAAGTACTTCTTACTTTATTGATATTATAGATTTTCAAAAACTATAAAATATTAAAGAAGCTGAAACGTTGTTGCTTGTTTCAACACTGTGCCTTAAATATTATTCAATGTAGTCATGCAAATAAAAAATTACTTTTCAAATATCACCCCCATGAGTCCGTTTTATAGGGTCCCAAAAAACCCTCATAAGTGAAGAAATAGATGTTTCGGGTTATTTGGCGCTAAGTATGATTTTTTTGCCGTTTTTTAAAATGCAGATTGTTTCAAATACATGAAATACTAGTTTATACTGATAATTAGATGTTTATTAGAATTTTGTAAACCATTGATTATTTTTTTCAGCAACTTTCTCTTAGAAGAGGGTTAAAAATTCGATGTTTTTTCTGAATTTTTCAACTTATTTTCAACGTTTCGGTTGAAGAAAGGTAATAATCAAATAAATTTAACGGAAATAATTGTTCAAACAATTTGTTATTATCATAACAATATTCTTTCAGGATAATGCTACAAAGTTGCGGTTTTCCTGAAATTTCTCATTTCTTGCCCACTTTTCACTTGAAGTGAGGTAATAATTAATGCAAGTTAACAAACATGCTTTTTCAAACAATCAATTATTGTTTATAACCATTTTCTCTCATAGATAAGTGCTAGAAAGTTGTGCTTTTTCTGAAATATTTAACTTTGCACTAAATGGAATTTAAATGTAATTCAATTAGATTGAATTAGATCGAATTGATTTAATTTTTGGGTGAATTAGATTGTTTTTCATCTAAAATGAATTTTTTTTTTCGAAATATAAATAATTATGTTCTTGATTGAAAAAAAAAACTTTTCTTTTTCTTAAAAATTCATTTTATGCGTTAAAGATACATATTTTTAGTAGAAAATTAGAAATTCGAATTTCACTGAATGAATTCAGCTTTTTTGTTTTAATTAATTTTTTTTTTCAAAATTGAAAAAAATAACAAAAATAATTCACTTCAAATAATACAATACAATACAATACTATACAATACAATACTCTTCAAAATATGATTCTCTTTCATGTTTATTTATTATTTGTTCACAACTAAAAAGGTAAAGCAAAGTTGAACATCTCAGAAAAAACCACACCTTTTTATAACTAATCTAAGAGGAGATAGCCATAAGCAATAATAATTTGTTTAAAGAATTATTTTTCCTAAATTGCATTAAATATCAACTCACTTCAACTGAAAAGTGGGTAAAAAGTTGAAAGCTTCAGAAAAAACCGCAAGTTTCTATCATCAAGGAAAGAAAATGTTATTAGCAATGATAATAAATTGTTTAAAAATTATTTCTTTAACATGAATCATTTATTACTTTAATCTAATTGAAAAGTGGTAAAAAGTTAAAAACTTCAGGAAACAACCGCAACTATGTAGTATTAATCTAGAAGAAGATAGCTATAAGCATTTTCGATTTGTTTAAACAATTTTTTCTGGTAAATTGTATTAAATATTCACTCACTTCATGCGAAAAGTGGAAAAAAAGTTGGAAAATTCAGAAAGCACCGCGACTTTGTAGCATTATTCCAAGAGAATATTGTTATAATTAATAACAAATTATTCAAATAATTATTTTGTTTACTTTCATTGATTATCACTTCGCTGCAACTGGAATGTTGAAAATAAGTTGAAAAATTCAGAAAAAACCTTAACTTTCTAACCCTTTTCCAAAAGAATATTGTTATAATTATTGATAAATCGTTTGAACAATTCGAATCAACATCTCATTATCAGAACAAAGTAGTATTCAATGTTTTGAAACATTCTGCGTTGAGAAAATCGCAAACAAATCATAATTAGCGCCAAAAACTCGAAAAACCCATTTTTCACTTATGGGGGTTTTTTGGGACACTATAAAACAGACTTATGGGGGTGATATTTGAAAAGTAATATTTTATTCGCATTCTGTGACTAATTGTGAAGAGAAA